>JAWNNV010000173.1:0-30395 GCA_035044485.1 Scaptomyza reducta | reverse complement strand
AAAAAAAAAAACAATTTCCAACTATGAATTCGGTTTAATTATTGAGATCGAGCCACGACTAAAACGCTTTTCCTTTTGAAAATCGGTTCAGTTTTGACAAAGTTATATATTCGGAAAGTTTTGACATATTTATAGGTTCGGAAAGTTTCGACAAAGTTACAGGTTCGGAAAGTTTTAACATGAATTTCGAAAAAAAAAAACAATTTCGAACTATGAATGCGGTTTAATTTTTGAGATCGAGCCACGACTAAAACGCATTTCCTTTTGAAAATCGGTTCAGTTTTGACAAAGTTATAGGTTCGGAAAGTTTTAACATAGTTATAATTTCGGAAAGTATTTCAACTATAATGGTTTAATTATTGAGATCGAGCCACGACTAAAACGCCTTTCCTTTTAAAATCGGTTCAGTTTTGACAAAGTTATAGGTTCGGAAGGTTTTAAAAAAAGTTATAAGTTCGGAAAAAATTGACAAAGTTATAGGTTCGGAAAGTTTTAACATGAATTTCGAAAAAAAAAACATTTCGAACTATGAATGCGGTTTATGAGATTGAGCCACGACTAAAACGCCTTTCCTTTTGAAAATCGGTTCAGTTTTGACAAAGTTATATGTTCGGAAAGTTTTGACATATTTATAGGTTCGGAAAGTTTTGACAAAGTTACAGGTTCGGAAAGTTTTAACACAAATTTGGAAAAAAAAAAAAACAATTTCGAACTATGAATGCTGTTAAATTTTTGAGATCGAGCCACGACTAAAACGCTTTTTCTTTTGAAAATCGATTCAGTTTTGACAAATTTATATATTCGGAAAGTTTTGACATAGTTATAGTTTCGGAAAGTTTTAACAAAGTTATAGGTTCGGAAAGTTTTATCATGAATTTCGAAAAAAATAAACATTTTCAACTATGAATTCAGTTTAATTATTGAAATCGAGCCACGACTAAAACGCATTTCCTTTTGAAAATTGGTTCAGTTTTGACAAAGTTATATATTCGGAAAGTTTTGACATATTTATAGGTTCGGAAAGTTTCGACAATGTTACAGGTTCGGAAAGTTTTAACATGAATTTCGAAAAAAAAAACATTTCCAACTATGAATGCGCTTTAATTATTGAAATCGAGCCACGACTCAAACGACTTTCCTTTTGAAAATTGGTACAGTTTTGACAAAGTTATAGGTTTGGAAAGTTTTAAAAAAAGTTATAATTTCGGAAAGTTTTGACAGGAATTTCGAAAAAAAAACACATTTCCAACTATGAATGCGGTTTAATTATTGATTTTGAGCCACGACTAAAACGCCTTTCCTTTTGAAAATCGGTTTAGTTTTGACAAAGTTATATGTTCGGAAAGTTTTGACATAGTTATACGTTCGGAAAGTTTTGACAAAGTGATGGGTTCGGAAAGTTTTAACATGAATTTCGAAAAAACAAACATTTCCAACTATGAATGCGGTTTAATTATTGAGATTGAGCCACGACTAAAACGCCTTTCCTTTTGAAAATCGGTTCAGTTTTGACAAAGTTATAGGTTCGGAAAGTTTTGACATAGTTATACGTTCGGAAAGTTTTGACAAAGTGATAGGTTCGGAAAGTTTTAACATGAATTTCGAAAAAAAAAACATTTCCAACTATGAATGCGGTTTAATTATTGAGATCGAGCCACGACTAAAACGCCTTTCCTTTTGAAAATCGGTTCAGTTTTGACAAAGTTATATGTTCGGAAAGTTTTGACATAGTTATAGTTTCGGAAAGTTTTAACAAAGTTATAGGTTCGGAAAGTTTTAACATGAATTTCGAAAAAAAAAACATTTCCAACTATGAATGCGGTTTAATTATTGAGATCGAGCCACGACTAAAACGCCTTTCCTTTTGAAAATCGGTTCAGTTTTGACAAAGTTATATGTTCGGAAAGTTTTGACATAGTTATAGGTTCGGAAAGTTTTGACAAAGTTACAGGTTCGGAAAGTTTTAACATGAATTTCGAAAAAAAAAACATTTCTAACTATGAATGCGGTTTAATTATTGAGATCGAGCCACGACTAAAACGCCTTTCCTTTTGAAAATCGGTTCAGTTTTGACAAAGTTATATGTTCGGAAAGTTTTGACATATAGTTGAAAGTTTACAAAGTTAAGGTTCGGAAAGTTTTAACACGAATTTCGAAAAAAAAAAAAACAATTTCGAACTATGAATGCTGTTTAATTATTGAGATCGAGCCACGACTAAAACGCCTTTCCTTTTGAAAATCGGTTCAGTTTTGACAAAGTTATATATTCGGAAAGTTTTGACATAGTTATAGGTTCGGAAAGTTTTGACAAAGTTACAGGTTCGGAAAGTTTTAACATGAATTTCGAAAAAAATAAACATTTTCAACTATGAATGCGGTTTAATTATTGAGATCGAGCCACGACTAAAACGCCTTTTCTTTTGAAAATCGGTTCAGTTTTGACAAAGTTATATATTCGGAAAGTTTTGACATAGTTATAGGTTCGGAAAGTTTTGACAAAGTTATAGGTTCGGAAAGTTTTAACATGAATTTCGAAAAAAAAAACATTTCCAACTATGAATGCGGTTTAATTATTGAGATCGAGCCACGACTAAAACGCCTTTCCTTTTGAAAATCGGTTCAGTTTTGACAAAGTTATATGTTCGGAAAGTTTTGACAATTATAGTTCGGAAAGTTTGACAAAGTAAGTTCGGAAAGTTTTAACATGAATTTCGAAAAAACAAACATTTCCAACTATGAATGCGGTTTAATTATTGAGATTGAGCCACGACTAAAACGCCTTTCCTTTTGAAAATCGGTTCAGTTTTGACAAAGTTATAGGTTCGGAAAGTTTTGACATAGTTATACGTTCGGAAAGTTTTGACAAAGTTACAGGTTCGGAAAGTTTTAACATGAATTTCGAAAAAAAAAATATTTCTAACTATGAATGCGGTTTAATTTTTGAGATCGAGCCACGACTAAAACGCTTTTTCTTTTGAAAATCGGTTCAGGTTTGACAAATTTGTATATTCGGAAAGTTTTGACATAGTTATAGTTTCGGAAAATTTTAACAAAGTTATAGG
This sequence comes from Scaptomyza reducta, assembly GCA_035044485.1. Taxonomy (NCBI): domain Eukaryota; kingdom Metazoa; phylum Arthropoda; class Insecta; order Diptera; family Drosophilidae; genus Scaptomyza; species Scaptomyza reducta. Next base: position 27,333 of record JAWNNV010000173.1, on the reverse strand, counting down.
TTTGGAAAGTTTTAACATGAATTTCGAAAAAAATAAACATTTTCAACTATGAATTCAGTTTAATTATTGAGATCGAGCCACGACTAAAACGCCTTTCCTTTTGAAAATCGGGTCAGTTTTGACAAAGTTATATATTCGGAAAGTTTTGACATATTTATAGGTTCGGAAAGTTTCGACAAAGTTACAGGTTCGGAAAGTTTTAACACGAATTTCGAAAAAAAAAAACAATTTCGAACTATGAATGCTGTTTAATTATTGAGATCGAGCCACGACTAAAACGCTTTTCCTTTTGAAAATCGGTTCAGTTTTGACAAAGTTATAGGTTCGGAAGGTTTTAAAAAAAGTTATAAGTTCGGAAAATTTTGACAAAGTTATAGGTTCGGAAAGTTTTGACATGAATTTCGAAAAAAAAAACATTTCCAACTATGAATTCAGTTTAATTATTGAGATCGAGCCACGACTAAAACGCCTTTCCTTTTGAAAATCGGTTCAGTTTTGACAAAGTTATAGGTTCGGAAAGTTTTAAAAAAGTTATAAGTTCGGAAGAAATTGACAAAGTTATAGGTTCGGAAAGTTTTGACATATTTATAGGTTCGGAAAGTTTTGACAAAGTTACAGGTTCGGAAAGTTTTAACACGAATTTCGAAAAAAAAAACCATTTCCAACTATGAATGCGGTTTAATTATTGAGATTGAGCCACGACTAAAACGCCTTTCCTTTTGAAAATCGGTTCAGTTTTGACAAAGTTATATGTTCGGAAAGTTTTGACAAAGTTATAGGTTCGGAAAGTTTTAACATGAATTTCGAAAAAAAAACATTTTCCAACTATGAATTCGGTTTAATTATTGAGATCGAGCCACGACTAAAACGCCTTTCCTTTTGAATATCGGTTCAGTTTTGACAAAGTTATATGTTCGGAAAGTTTTGAAATAGTTATTGGTTCGGAAAGTTTTGACAAAGTTACAGGTTCGGAAAGTTTTAACATGAATTTCGAAAAAAAAAAAAAATTTCGAACTATGAATGCGGTTTATTGAGATTGAGCCACGACTAAAACGCCTTTCCTTTTGAAAATCGGTTCAGTTTATAGGTTCGGAAAGTTTTGACAATGTTACAGGTTCGGAAAGTTTTAACATGAATTTCGAAAAAACAAACATTTCCAACTATGAATTCGCTTTAATTATTGAAATCGAGCCACGACTAAAAATTGGTTCAGTTTTGACAAAGTTATAGGTTTGGAAAGTTTTAAAAAAAGTTATAATTTCGGAAAGTTTTAACAGGAATTTCGAAAAAAAAAAACATTTCCAACTATGAATGCGGGTTAATTATTGAGATCGAGCCACGACTAAAACGACTTTCCTTTTGAAAATTGGTACAGTTTTGACAAAGTTATAGGTTTGGAAAGTTTTAAAAAAAGTTATAATTTCGGAAAGTTTTGACATGAATTTCGAAAAAAAAACACATTTCCAACTATGAATGCGGTTTAATTATTGATTTTGAGCCACGACTAAAACGCCTTTCCTTTTGAAAATCGGTTCAGTTTTGACAAAGTTATATGTTCGGAAAGTTTTGACATAGTTATACGTTCGGAAAATTTTGACAAAGTTATAGGTTCGGAAAGTTTTAACATGAATTTCGAAAAAAAAAACATTTCCAACTATGAATGCGGTTTAATTATTGAGATCGAGCCACGACTAAAAATTGGTTCAGTTTTGACAAAGTTATAGGTTTGGATAGTTTTGAAAAAAGTTATAGTTTCGGAAAGTTTTGACAGGAATTTCGAAAAAAAAACACATTTCCAACTATGAATGCGGTTTAATTATTGATTTTGAGCCACGACTAAAACGCCTTTCCTTTTGAAAATCGGTTCAGTTTTGACAAAGTTATATGTTCGGAAAGTTTTGACAAAGTTATAGGTTCGGAAAGTTTTAACATGAATTTCGAAAAAAAAAATTTTCAACTATGAATTCGGTTTAATTATTGAGATCGAGCCACGACTAAAACGCCTTTCCTTTTGAATATCGGTTCAGTTTTGACAAAGTTATAGGTTCGGAAAGTTTTGAAATAGTTATAGGTTCGGAAAGTTTCGACAAAGTTACAGGTTCGGAAAGTTTTAACATGAATTTCGAAAAAAAAAAAAAAAAACAATTTCGAACTATGAATGCGGTTTAATTATTGAGATCGAGCCACGACTAAAACGCCTTTCCTTTTGAAAATCGGTTCAGTTTTGACAAAGTTATAGGTTCGGAAAGTTTTGACATATTTATAGGTTCGGAAAGTTTCGTCAAAGTTATAGGTTCGGAAAGTTTTAACACAAATTTCGAAAAAAAAAAAAACAATTTCGAACTATGAATGCTGTTTAATTATTGAGATCGAGCCACGACTAAAACGCATTTCCTTTTGAAAATTGGTTCAGTTTTGACAAAGTTATAGGTTTGGAAAATTTAAAAAAAAAGTTGTAATTTCGGAAAGTTTTGACATGAATTTCGAAAAAAAAACACATTTCCAACTATGAATGCGGTTTAATTATTGAGATTGAGCCACGACTAAAACGCCTTTCCTTTTGAAAATCGGTTCAGTTTTGACAAAGTTATATATTCGGAAAGTTTTGACATATTTATAGGTTCGGAAAGTTTTGACAAAGTTACAGGTTCGGAAAGTTTTAACATGAATTTCGAAAAAAAAACATTTCCAACTATGAATGCGGTTTAATTTTTGAGATCGAGCCACGACTAAAACGCTTTTCCTTTTGAAAATCGGTTCAGTTTTGACAAAGTTATATGTTCGGAAAGTTTTGACAAAGTTATAGGTTCGGAAAATTTTAACATGAATTTCGAAAAAAAAAATTTTCCAACTATGAATTCGGTTTAATTATTGAGATCGAGCCACGACTAAAACGCCTTTCCTTTTGAATATCGGTTCAGTTTTGACAAAGTTATAGGTTCGGAAAGGTTTGAAATAGTTATAGGTTCGGAAAGTTTTGACAAAGTTACAGGTTCGGAAAGTTTTAACATGAATTTCGAAAAAAAAAATATTTCGAACTATGAATGCGGTTTAATTTTTGAGATCGAGCCACGACTAAAACGCTTTTTCTTTTAAAAATCGGTTCAGGTTTGACAAATTTGTATATTCGGAAAGTTTTGACATAGTTATAGTTTCGGAAAATTTTAACAAAGTTATAGGTTCGGAAAGTTTTAACATGAATTTCGAAAAAAATAAACATTTTCAACTATGAATTCAGTTTAATTATTGAGATCGAGCCACGACTAAAACGCCTTTCCTTTTGAAAATCGGGTCAGTTTTGACAAAGTTATATATTCGGAAAGTTTTGACATATTTATAGGTTCGGAAAGTTTCGACAAAGTTACAGGTTCGGAAAGTTTTAACACAAATTTCGAAAAAAAAAAAACAATTTCGAACTATGAATGCTGTTAAATTATTGAAAGCGAGCCACGACTAAAACGCTTTTCCTTTTGAAAATCGGTTCAGTTTTGACAAATTTATATATTCGGAAAGTTTTGACATATTTATAGGTTCGGAAAGTTTCGACAAAGTTATAGGTTCGGAAAGTTTTAACACAAATTTCGAAAAAAAAAAAAACAATTTCGAACTATGAATGCGGTTTAATTATTGAGATCGAGCCACGACTAAAACGCATTTCCTTTTGAAAATTGGTTTAGTTTTGACAAAGTTATAGGTTTGGAAAGTTTTAAAAATTAAGTTCGGAAAATTTGACAAAGTTATAGTTCGGAAAGTTTTGACATGAATTTCGAAAAAAAAACACATTTGCAACTATGAATTCGGTTTAATTATTGAGATTGAGCCACGACTAAAACGCCTTTCCTTTTGAAAATCGGTTCAGTTTTGACAAAGTTATATTTCGGAAAGTTTTGACATATTTATAGGTTCGGAAAGTTTTGACAAAGTTACAGGTTCGGAAAGTTTTAACACAAATTTCGAAAAAAAAAAAAACATTTCGAACTATGAATGCTGTTTAATTTTTGAGATCGAGCCACGACTAAAACGCTTTTTCTTTTGAAAATCGATTCAGTTTTGACAAATTTATATATTCGGAAAGTTTTGACATAGTTATAGTTTCGGAAAGTTTTAACAAAGTTATAGGTTCGGAAAGTTTTATCATGAATTTCGAAAAAAATAAACATTTTCAACTATGAATTCAGTTTAATTATTGAAATCGAGCCACGACTAAAACGCATTTCCTTTTGAAAATTGGTTCAGTTTTGACAAAGTTATATATTCGGAAAGTTTTGACATATTTATAGGTTCGGAAAGTTTCGACAATGTTACAGGTTCGGAAAGTTTTAACATGAATTTCGAAAAAAAAAAAAACATTTCCAACTATGAATGCGGTTTAATTATTGAAATCGAGCCACGACTAAAACGCCTTTCCTTTTGAAAATTGGTTCAGTTTTGACAAAGTTATAGGTTTGGAAAGTTTTAAAAAAAGTTATAATTTCGGAAAGTTTTGACAGGAATTTCGAAAAAAAAAACACATTTCCAACTATGAATGCGGTTTAATTATTGAGATTGAGCCACGACTAAAACGCCTTTCCTTTTGAAAATCGGTTCAGTTTTGACAAAGTTATAGGTTCGGAAAGTTTTGACATAGTTATACGTTCGGAAAGTTTTGACAAAGTGATAGGTTCGGAAAGTTTTAACATGAATTTCGAAAAAAAAAACATTTTCAACTATGAATTCAGTTTAATTATTGAGATCGAGCCACGACTAAAACGCCTTTCCTTTTGAAAATCGGTTCAGTTTTGACAAAGTTATATATTCGGAAAGTTTTGACATAGTTATAGGTTCGGAAAGTTTTGACAAAGTTATAGGTTCGGAAAGTTTTAACACGAATTTCGAAAAAAAAAACATTTCCAACTATGAATGCGGTTTAATTATTGAGATCGAGCCACGACTAAAACGCCTTTCCTTTTGAAAATCGGTTCAGTTTTGACAAAGTTATATGTTCGGAAAGTTTTGACATAGTTATAGGTTCGGAAAGTTTTGACAAAGTTATAGGTTCGGAAAGTTTTAACATGAATTTCGAAAAAAAAAACATTTTCAACTATGAATGCGGTTTAATTATTGAGATCGAGCCACGACTAAAACGCCTTTCCTTTTGAAAATCGGTTCAGTTTTGACAAAGTTATAGGTTCGGAAAGTTTTAATTTAAGTTTGGAAAATTGACAAAGTTATAGGTTCGGAAAGTTTTAACATGAATTTCGAAAAAAAAAAAACATTTCCAACTATGAATGCGGTTTAATTATTGAGATCGAGCCACGACTAAAACGCCTTTCCTTTTGAAAATCGGTTCAGTTTTGACAAAGTTATAGGTTCGGAAAGTTTTGACATAGTTATAGGTTCGGAAAGTTTTGACAAAGTTATAGGTTCGGAAAGTTTTAACATGAATTTCGAAAAAAAAAAACATTTCCAACTATGAATGCGGTTTAATTATTGAGATCGAGCCACGACTAAAACGCCTTTCCTTTTGAAAATCGGTTCAGTTTTGACAAATTTATATATTCGGAAAGTTTTGACATAGTTATAGGTTCGGAAAATTTTGACAAAGTTATAGGTTCGGAAAGTTTTAACATGAATTTCGAAAAAAAAAAACATTTCCAACTATGAATGCGGTTTAATTATTGAGATCGAGCCACGACTAAAACGCCTTTCCTTTTGAAAATCGGTTCAGTTTTGACAAAGTTATATGTTCGGAAAGTTTTGACATAGTTATAGGTTCGGAAAGTTTTGACAAAGTTATAGGTTCGGAAAGTTTTAACATGAATTTCGAAAAAAAAAAAACATTTCCAACTATGAATGCGGTTTAATTATTGAGATCGAGCCACGACTAAAACGCCTTTCCTTTTGAAAATCGGTTCAGTTTTGACAAAGTTATATGTTCGGAAAGTTTTGACATAGTTATAGGTTCGGAAAATTTTGACAAAGTTATAGGTTCGGAAAGTTTTAACATGAATTTCGAAAAAAAAAACATTTCCAACTATGAATGCGGTTTAATTATTGAGATCGAGCCACGACTAAAACGCCTTTCCTTTTGAAAATCGGTTCAGTTTTGACAAAGTTATATGTTCGGAAAGTTTTGACATAGTTATAGGTTCGGAAAATTTTGACAAAGTTATAGGTTCGGAAAGTTTTAACATGAATTTCGAAAAAAAAAACATTTCCAACTATGAATGCGGTTTAATTATTGAGATCGAGCCACGACTAAAACGCCTTTCCTTTTGAAAATCGGTTCAGTTTTGACAAAGTTATATGTTCGGAAAGTTTTGACATAGTTATAGGTTCGGAAAGTTTTGACAAAGTTACAGGTTCGGAAAGTTTTAACATGAATTTCGAAAAAAAAAACATTTCCAACTATGAATGCGGTTTAATTATTGAGATCGAGCCACGACTAAAACGCCTTTCCTTTTGAAAATCGGTTCAGTTTTGACAAAGTTATATATTCGGAAAGTTTTGACATATTTATAGGTTCGGAAAGTTTTGACAAAGTTATAGGTTCGGAAAGTTTTAACATGAATTTCGAAAAAAAAAAACATTTCCAACTATGAATGCGGTTTAATTATTGAGATCGAGCCACGACTAAAACGCCTTTCCTTTTGAAAATCGGTTCAGTTTTGACAAAGTTATAGGTTCGGAAAGTTTTGACATAGTTATAGGTTCGGAAAGTTTTGACAAAGTTATAGGTTCGGAAAGTTTTAACATGAATTTCGAAAAAAAAAAACATTTCCAACTATGAATGCGGTTTAATTATTGAGATCGAGCCACGACTAAAACGCCTTTCCTTTTGAAAATCGGTTCAGTTTTGACAAAGTTATATATTCGGAAAGTTTTGACATAGTTATAGGTTCGGAAAGTTTTGACAAAGTTATAGGTTCGGAAAGTTTTAACATGAATTTCGAAAAAAAAAAACATTTCGAACTATGAATGCGGTTTAATTATTGAGATCGAGCCACGACTAAAACGCCTTTCCTTTTGAAAATCGGTTCAGTTTTGACAAAGTTATATATTCGGAAAGTTTTGACATAGTTATAGGTTCGGAAAATTTTAACAAAGTTATAGGTTCGGAAAGTTTTAACATGAATTTCGAAAAAAAAAACATTTCCAACTATGAATGCGGTTTAATTATTGAGATCGAGCCACGACTAAAACGCCTTTCCTTTTGAAAATCGGTTCAGTTTTGACAAAGTTATATGTTCGGAAAGTTTTGACATAGTTATAGGTTCGGAAATTTTGACAAAGTTATAGGTTCGGAAAGTTTTAACATGAATTTCGAAAAAAAAAAACATTTCCAACTATGAATGCGGTTTAATTATTGAGATTGAGCCACGACTAAAACGCCTTTCCTTTTGAAAATCGGTTCAGTTTTGACAAAGTTATAGGTTCGGAAAGTTTTGACATACGAAAGTTTGACAAAGTTAGGTTCGGAAAGTTTTAACATGAATTTCGAAAAAAAAAAACATTTCCAACTATGAATGCGGTTTAATTATTGAGATCGAGCCACGACTAAAACGCCTTTCCTTTTGAAAATCGGTTCAGTTTTGACAAAGTTATAGGTTCGGAAAGTTTTGACATAGTTATAGGTTCGGAAAGTTTTGACAAAGTTATAGGTTCGGAAAGTTTTAACATGAATTTCGAAAAAAATAAACATTTTCAACTATGAATGCGGTTTAATTATTGAGATCGAGCCACGACTAAAACGCCTTTCCTTTTGAAAATCGGTTCAGTTTTGACAAAGTTATATATTCGGAAAGTTTTGACATATTTATAGGTTCGGAAAGTTTTGACAAAGTTATAGGTTCGGAAAGTTTTAACATGAATTTCGAAAAAAAAAACAATTTCGAACTATGAATGCGGTTTAATTATTGAGATCGAGCCACGACTAAAACGCTTTTCCTTTTGAAAATCGGTTCAGTTTTGACAAATTTATATATTCGGAAAGTTTTGACATAGTTATAGGTTCGGAAAGTTTTAACAAAGTTATAGGTTCGGAAAGTTTTAACATGAATTTCGAAAAAAATAAACATTTTCAACTATGAATTCGGTTTAATTATTGAAATCGAGCCACGACTAAAACGCATTTCCTTTTGAAAATTGGTTCAGTTTTGACAAAGTTATATGTTCGGAAAGTTTTGACATAGTTATAGGTTCGGAAAGTTTTGACAAAGTTATAGGTTCGGAAAGTTTTAACATGAATTTCGAAAAAAAAAAACATTTCCAACTATGAATGCGGTTTAATTATTGAGATCGAGCCACGACTAAAACGCCTTTCCTTTTGAAAATCGGTTCAGTTTTGACAAAGTTATAGGTTCGGAAAGTTTTGACATAGTTATAGGTTCGGAAAGTTTTGACAAAGTTATAGGTTCGGAAAGTTTTAACATGAATTTCGAAAAAAAAAACATTTCTAACTATGAATGCGGTTTAATTATTGAGATTGAGCCACGACTAAAACGCCTTTCCTTTTGAAAATCGGTTCAGTTTTGACAAAGTTATAGGTTCGGAAAGTTTTGACATAGTTATAGGTTCGGAAAGTTTTGACAAAGTTATAGGTTCGGAAAGTTTTAACATGAATTTCGAAAAAAAAAACATTTCCAACTATGAATGCGGTTTAATTATTGAGATTGAGCCACGACTAAAACGCCTTTCCTTTTGAAAATCGGTTCAGTTTTGACAAAGTTATATGTTCGGAAAGTTTTGACATAGTTATAGGTTCGGAAAGTTTTGACAAAGTTATAGGTTCGGAAAGTTTTAACATGAATTTCGAAAAAAAAAAACATTTTCAACTATGAATTCGGTTTAATTATTGAGATCGAGCCACGACTAAAACGCCTTTCCTTTTGAAAATCGGTTCAGTTTTGACAAAGTTATATGTTCGGAAAGTTTTAACATATTTATAGGTTCGGAAAATTTGACAAAGTTATAGGTTCGGAAAGTTTTAACATGAATTTCGAAAAAAAAAATATTTCCAACTATGAATGCGGTTTAATTATTGAGAATCGAGCCACGACTAAAACGCTTTTCCTTTTGAAAATCGGTTCAGTTTTGACAAAGTTATAGGTTTGGAAAGTTTTAAAAAGTTGTAAGTTTGGAAAAATTGACAAAGTTATAGGTTCGGAAAGTTTTAACACGAATTTCGAAAAAAAAAAAACATTTCCAACTATGAATGCGGTTTAATTATTGAGATTGAGCCACGACTAAAACGCCTTTCCTTTTGAAAATCGGTTCAGTTTTGACAAAGTTATAGGTTCGGAAAGTTTTGAAATATTTATATGTTCGGAAAGTTTTGACAAAGTTATAGGTTCGGAAAGTTTTAACACGAATTTCGAAAAAAAAAACATTTCCAACTATGAATGCGGTTTAATTATTGAGATTGAGCCACGACTAAAACGCCTTTCCTTTTGAAAATCGGTTCAGTTTTGACAAAGTTATATGTTCGGAAAGTTTTGACAAAGTTATAGGTTCGGAAAGTTTTAACATGAATTTCGAAAAAAAAAACATTTCCAACTATGAATGCGGTTTAATTATTGAGATTGAGCCACGACTAAAACGCCTTTCCTTTTGAAAATCGGTTCAGTTTTGACAAAGTTATAGGTTCGGAAAGTTTTGAAATAGTTATAGGTTCGGAAAGTTTTGACAAAGTTACAGGTTCGGTAAGTTTTAACACAAATTTCGAAAAAAAAAAAAAAATTTCGAACTATGAATGCGGTTTATGAGATTGAGCCACGACTAAAACGCCTTTCCTTTTGAAAATCGGTTCAGTTTTGACAAAGTTATATATTCGGAAAGTTTTGACATATTTATAGGTTCGGAAAGTTTTGACAAAGTTACAGGTTCGGAAAGTTTTAACACAAATTTCGAAAAAAAAAACAATTTCGAACTATGAATGCTGTTAAATTTTTGAGATCGAGCCACGACTAAAACGCTTTTTCTTTTGAAAATCGATTCAGTTTTGACAAATTTATATATTCGGAAAGTTTTGACATAGTTATAGTTTCGGAAAGTTTTAACAAAGTTATAGGTTCGGAAAGTTTTATCATGAATTTCGAAAAAAATAAACATTTTCAACTATGAATTCAGTTTAATTATTGAAATCGAGCCACGACTAAAACGCATTTCCTTTTGAAAATTGGTTCAGTTTTGACAAAGTTATATATTCGGAAAGTTTTTACATATTTATAGGTTCGGAAAGTTTCGACAATGTTACAGGTTCGGAAAGTTTTGACAGGAATTTCGAAAAAAAAACACATTTCCAACTATGAATGCGGTTTAATTATTGATTTTGAGCCACGACTAAAACGCCTTTCCTTTTGAATGGTTTAGTTTTGACAAAGTTATACGTTCGGAAAGTTTTGACAAAGTTATAGGTTCGGAAAGTTTTGACATAGTTATAGATTCGGAAAGTTTTGACAAAGTTATAGGCTCGGAAAGTTATAACATTAATTTAAAAAAAAAAAAACAATTTCAACTATGAATGCGGTTTAATTATTGAAATCGTGCCACGACTAAAACGCCCTTCCTTTTGAAAATCGGTTCAGTTTTGACAAAGTTATAGGTTCGGAAAGTTTTGACATAGTTATTCGTTCGGAAAGTTTTGACAAAGTTACAGGTTCGGAAAGATTTGACACGAATTTCGAAAAAACAAACAAAAACAATTTCGAACTATAATAGCGGTTTAATTATTGAGAGCGAGCCACGACTTCCTTTTGAAAACCGGTTCAGTTTTGACAAAGTTATAGGTTCGGAAAGTTTTGAAATAGTTATAGGTTCGGAAAGTTGTGACAAAGTTACAGGTTCCGAAAGATTTGACACGAATTTCGAAAAACAAACAAAAACAATTTCGAACTATAATAGCGGTTTAATTATTGAGAGCGAGCCACGAATAAAACGCCTTTCCTTTTGAAAATCGGTTCAGTTTTTACAAAGTTATAGGTTCGGAAAGTTTTGACATAGTTATAGATTCGGAAAGTTTTGACAAAGTTATAGGCTCGGAAAGTTATAACATTAATTTAAAAAAAAAAAAACAATTTCAACTATGAATGCGGTTTAATTATTGAAATCGTGCCACGACTAAAACGCCCTTCCTTTTGAAAATCGGTTCAGTTTTGACAAAGTTATAGGTTCGGAAAGTTTTGACATAGTTATTCGTTCGGAAAGTTTTGACAAAGTTACAGGTTCGGAAAGTTTTATCACGAATTTCGAAAAAAAAAACAATTTCGAACTATGAATGCTGTTTAATTATTGAGAGCGAGCCACGACTAAAACGCCTTTCCTTTTGAAAATCGGTTTAGTTTTGACATAGTTATAGGTTCGGAAAGTTTTGACAAAGTTACAGGTTCGGAAAGTTTTGACAAAGTTACAGGTTCGGAAAGTTTTATCACGAATTTCGAAAAAAAAAACTATTTCGAACTATGAATGCTGTTTAATTATTGAGAGCGAGCCACGACTAAAACGCCTTTCCTTTTGAAAATCGGTTTAGTTTTGACAAATTTATATATTCGGAAAGTTTTGACATAGTTATAGTTTCGGAAAGTTTTGACAAAGTTATAGGTTCGGAAAGTTTTAACATGAATTTCGAAAATAATAAACATTTTCAACTATGAATTCAGTTTAATTATTGAGATCGAGCCACGACTAAAACGCCTTTCCTTTTGAAAATCGGTTCAGTTTTGACAAAGTTATATATTCGGAAAGTTTTGACATATTTATAGGTTCGGAAAGTTTTGACAAAGTTATAGGTTCGGAAAGTTTTAACATGAATTTCGAAAAAAAAAACATTTCCAACTATGAATGCGCTTTAATTATTGAAATCGAGCCACGACTAAAAATTGGTTCAGTTTTGACAAAGTTATAGGTTTGGATAGTTTTAAAAAAAGTTATAATTTCGGAAAGTTTTAACAGGAATTTCGAAAAAAAAAACACATTTCCAACTATGAATGCGGTTTAATTATTGAGATTGAGCCACGACTAAAACGCCTTTCCTTTTGAAAATCGGTTCAGTTTTGACAAAGTTATAGGTTCGGAAAGTTTTGACATAGTTATACGTTCGGAAAGTTTTGACAAAGTGATAGGTTCGGAAAGTTTTAACATGAATTTCGAAAAAACAAACATTTCCAACTATGAATGCGGTTTAATTATTGAGATTGAGCCACGACTAAAACGCCTTTCCTTTTGAAAATCGGTTCAGTTTTGACAAAGTTATATATTCGGAAAGTTTTGACAAAGTTATAGGTTCGGAAAGTTTTAACATGAATTTCGATAATAAAAAACATTTCCAATTATGAATGCGGTTTAATTATTGAGATTGAGCCACGACTAAAACGCCTTTCCTTTTTAAAAATCGGTTCAGTTTTGACAAAGGTATATTTCGGAAAGTTTTGACATAGTTATACGTTCGGAAAGTTTTGACAAAGTGATAGGTTCGGAAAGTTTTAACATGAATTTCGAAAAAGCAAACATTTCCAACTATGAATGCGGTTTAATTATTGAGATTGAGCCACGACTAAAACGCCTTTCCTTTTGAAAATCGGTTCAGTTTTGACAAAGTTATATGTTCGGAAAGTTTTGACAAAGTTATAGGTTCGGAAAGTTTTAACATGAATTTCGAAAAAAAAAAATTTTCCTACTATGAATTCGGTTTAATTATTGAGATCGAGCCACGACTAAAACGCCTTTCCTTTTGAATGTCGGTTCAGTTTTGACAAAGTTATAGGTTCGGAAAGGTTTGAAATAGTTATAGGTTCGGAAAGTTTTGACAAAGTTACAGGTTCGGAAAGTTTTAACATGAATTTCGAAAAAAATAAACATTTTCAACTATGAATTCAGTTTGATTATTGAGATCGAGCCACGTCTAAAACGCCTGTCCTTTTGAATATCGGGTCAGTTTTGACAAAGTTATATAATCGGAAAGTTTTGACATATTTATAGGTTCGGAAACTTTCGACAAAGTTACAGGTTCGGAAAGTTTTAACATGAATTTCGAAAAAAAAAAATATTTCTAATTATGAATGCGGTTTAATTTTTGAGATCAAGCCACGACTAAAACGCTTTTTCTTTTGAAAATCGGTTCAGTTTTGACAAAGTTATAGGTTTGGAAAGTTTTAAAGAAAGTTATAATTTCGGAAAGTTTTGACAGGAATTTCGAAAAAAAAAACACATTTCAACTATGAATGCGGTTTAATTATTGAAATTGAGGCCAGGACTAAAACGCCTTTCCTTTTGAAAATCGGTTCAGTTTTGACAAAGTTATAGGTTCGGAAAGTTTTAACATGAATTTCGAAAATAAAAAACATTTCCAACTATGAATGCGCTTTAATTATTGAAATCAAGCCACGACTAAAACGCCTTTCCTTTTGAAAATTGGTTCAGTTTTGACAAAGTTATATATTCGGAAAGTTTTGACATAGTTATAGTTTCGGGAAATTTTGACGAAGTTATAGGTTCGGAAAGTTTTAACATGAATTTCGAAAATAAAAAATATTTCCATCTATGAATGCGGTTTAATTATTGAGATTGAGCCACGACTAAAACGCCTTTCCTTTTGAAAATCGGTTCAGTTTTGACAAAGTTATATGTTCGGAAAGTTTTGACAAAGTTATAGGTTCGGAAAGTTTTAACATGAATTTGGAAAAAAAAAATTTCCAACTATGAATTCGGTTTAATTTTTGAGATCGAGCCACGACTAAAACGCCTTTTCTTTTGAAAATCGGTTCAGTTTTGACAAATTTATATATTCGGAAAGTTTAGACATAGTTATAGTTTCGGAAAATTTTAACAAAGTTATAGGTTCGGAAAGTTTTAACATGAATTTCGAACAAAAAAACATTTCCAACTATGAATGCGCTTTAATTATTGAAATCGAGCCACGACTAAAACGCATTTCCTTTTGAAAATTGGTTCAGTTTTGACAAAGTTATAGGTTTGGAAAGTTTTAAAAAAAGTTATAATTTCGGAAAGTTTTGACAGGAATTTCGAAAAAAAAAACACATTTCCAACTATGAATGCGCTTTAATTATTGAAATCGAGCCACGACTAAAACGCCTTTCCTATTGAAAATCGGTTCAGTTTTGACAAAGTTATATGTTCGGAAAGTTTTGACAAAGTTATAGGTTCGGAAAGTTTTAACATGAATTTGAAAAAAAAAAAATTTCCAACTATGAATTCGGTTTAATTTTTGAGATCGAGCCACGACTAAAACGCCTTTTCTTTTGAAAATCGGTTCAGTTTTGACAAATTTATATATTCGAAAAGTTTAGACATAGTTATAGTTTCGGAAAATTTTAACAAAGTTATAGGTTCGGAAAGTTTTAACATGATTTCGAAAAAAATAAACATTTTCAACTATGAATTCAGTTTAATTATTGAAATCGAGCCACGACTAAAACGCCTGTCCTTTTGAAAATCGGGTCAGTTTTGACAAAGTTATATGTTCGGAAAGTTTTGACAAAGTTATAGGTTCGGAAAGTTTTAACATGAATTTCGAAAAAAATAAACATTTTCAACTATGAATTCAGTTTGATTATTGAGATCGAGCCACGACTAAACGCCTTCCTTTTGAAAATTGGTTCAGTTTTGACAAAGTTATATATTCGGAAAGTTTTGACAAAGTGATAGGTTCGGAAAGTTTTAACATGAATTTCGAAAATAAAAAATATTTCCAACTATGAATGCGCTTTAATTATTGAAATCAAGCCACGACTAAAACGCCTTTCCTTTTGAAAATTGGTTCAGTTTTGACAAAGTTATATATTCGGAAAGTTTTGACATATTTATAGGTTCGGAAACTTTCGACAAAGTGATAGGTTCGGAAAGTTTTAACATGAATTTCGAAAAAAATAAACATTTTCAACTATGAATTCAGTTTGATTATTGAGATCGAGCCACGACTAAAACGCCTTTCCTTTTGAAAATTGGTTCAGTTTTGACAAATTTATATAATCGGAAAGTTTTGACATATTTATAGGTTCGGAAACTTTCGACAAAGTGATAGGTTCGGAAAGTTTTAACATGAATTTCGAAAATAAAAAACATTTCCAACTATGAATGCGCTTTAATTATTGAAATCAAGCCACGACTAAAACGCCTTTCCTTTTGAAAATTGGTTCAGTTTTGACAAAGTTATATATTCGGAAAGTTTTGACAAAGTGATAGGTTCGGAAAGTTTTAACATGAATTTCGAAAATAAAAAATATTTTCCATCTATGAATGCGGTTTAATTATTGAAATCGAGCCACGACTAAAACGCCTTTCCTATTGAAAATCGGTTCAGTTTTGACAAAGTTATATGTTCGGAAAGTTTTGACAAAGTTATAGGTTCGGAAAGTTTTAACATGATTTCGAAAAAAATAAACATTTTCAACTATGAATTCAGTTTAATTTTTGAAATCGAGCCACGACTAAAACGCCTGTCCTTTTGAAAATCGGGTCAGTTTTGACAAAGTTATATGTTCGGAAAGTTTTGACAAAGTTATAGGTTCGGAAAGTTTTAACATGAATTTCGAAAAAAATAAACATTTTCAACTATGAATTCAGTTTGATTATTGAGATCGAGCCACGTCTAAAACGCCTGTCCTTTTGAATATCGGGTCAGTTTTGACAAAGTTATATGTTCGGAAAGTTTTGACATATTTATAGGTTCGGAAACTTTCGACAAAGTTACAGGTTCGGAAAGTTTTGACAGGAATTTCGAAAAAAAAACACATTTCCAACTATGAATGCGGTTTAATTATTGAAATTGAGCCAGGACTAAAACGCCTTTCCTTTTGAAAATCGGTTCAGTTTTGACAAAGTTATATATTCGGAAAGTTTTGACAAAGTGATAGGTTCGTAAAGTTTTAACATGAATTTCGAAAATAAAAAACATTTCCATCTATGAATGCGGTTTAATTATTGAGATTGAGCCACGACTAAAACGCATTTTCTTTTGAAAATCGGTTCAGTTTTGACAAAGTTATATGTTCGGAAAGTTTTGACAAAGTTATAGGTTCGGAAAGTTTTAACATGAATTTGGGAAAAAAAATTTTCCAACTATGAATTCGGTTTAATTTTTGGGATCGAGCCACGACTAAAACGCCTTTTCTTTTGAAAATCGGTTCAGTTTTGACAAATTTATATATTCGGAAAGTTTTGACATAGTTACAGTTTCGGAAAATTTTAACAAA
Organism: Scaptomyza reducta; assembly: GCA_035044485.1. Lineage (NCBI taxonomy): Eukaryota > Metazoa > Arthropoda > Insecta > Diptera > Drosophilidae > Scaptomyza > Scaptomyza reducta. The sequence goes on along the minus strand of JAWNNV010000173.1, from coordinate 11,146 downwards.
GTTATAGGTTCGGAAAGTTTTAACATGAATTTCGAAAAAACAAACATTTCCAACTATGAATGCGCTTTAATTATTGAAATCGAGCCACGACTAAAACGCATTTCCTTTTGAAAATTGGTTCAGTTTTCACAAAGTTATAGGTTTGGAAAGTTTTAAAAAAACTTATAATTTCGGAAAGTTTTGACAGGAATTTCGAAAAAAAAACACATTTCCAACTATGAATGCGGTTTAATTATTGAAATTGAGCCAGGACTAAAACGCCTTTCCTTTTGAAAATCGGTTCAGTTTTGACAAAGTTATAGGTTCGGAAAGATTTGACAAAGTGATAGGTTCGGAAAGTTTTAACATGAATTTCGAAAATAAAAAACATTTCAACTATGAATGCGCTTTAATGATTGAAATCAAGCCACGACTAAAACGCATTTCCTTTTGAAAATCGGTTCAGTTTTGACAAAGTTATATATTCGGAAAGTTTTGACAAGTTATAGGTTCGGAAAGTTTTAACATGAATTTCGAAAATAAAAAACATTTCCATCTATGAATGCGGTTTAATTATTGAGATTGAGCCACGACTAAAACGCCTTTTCTTTTGAAAATCGGTTCAGTTTTGACAAAGTTATATGTTCGGAAAGTTTTAACAAAGTTATAGGTTCGGAAAGTTTTAACATGAATTTGGAAAAAAAAAAATTTCCAACTATGAATTCGGTTTAATTTTTGAGATCGAGCCACGACTAAAACGCCTTTTCTTTTGAAAATCGGTTCAGTTTTGACAAATTTATATATTCGGAAAGTTTAGACATAGTTATAGTTTCGGAAAATTTTAACAAAGTTATAATTTGGAAAGTTTTAACATGAATTTCGAAAAAAAAAACATTTCCAACTATGAATGCGCTTTAATTATTGAAATCGAGCCACGAATAAAACGCATTTCCTTTTGAAAATTGGTTCAGTTTTGACAAAGTTATAGGTTTGGAAAGTTTTAAAAAAAGTTATAATTTCGGAAAGTTTTGACAGGAATTTCGAAAAAAAAAACACATTTCCAACTATGAATGCGCTTTAATTATTGAAATCAAGCCACGACTAAAACGCCTTTCCTTTTGAAAATCGGTTCAGTTTTGACAAAGTTATACGTTCGGAATGTTTTGACAAAGTGATAGGTTCGGAAAGTTTTAACATGAATTTCGAAAAAACAAACATTTCCAACTATGAATGCGCTTTAATTATTGAAATCAAGCCACGACTAAAACGCCTTTCCTTTTGAAAATCGGTTCAGTTTTGACAAAGTTATATATTCGGAAAGTTTTGACAAAGTGATAGGTTCGGAAAGTTTTAACATGAATTTCGAAAATAAAAAACATTTCAACTATGAATGCGCTTTAATGATTGAAATCGAGCCACGACTAAAACGCCTGTCCTTTTGAAAATCGGGTCAGTTTTGACCAAGTTATATGTTCGGAAAGTTTTGACAAAGTTATAGGTTCGGAAAGTTTTAACATGAATTTCGAAAAAAATAAACATTTTCAACCATGAATTCAGTTTGATTATTGAGATCGAGCCACGTCTAAAACGCCTGTCCTTTTGAATATCGGGTCAGTTTTGACAAAGTTATATAATCGGAAAGTTTTGACATATTTATAGGTTCGGAAACTTTCGACAAAGTTACAGGTTCGGAAAGTTTTAACATGAATTTCGAAAAAAAAAAATATTTCTAACTATGAATGCGGTTTAATTTTTGAGATCGAGCCACGACTAAAACGCTTTTTCTTTTGAAAATCGGTTCAGTTTTGACAAATTTATATATTCGGAAAGTTTTGACATAGTTACAGTTTCGGAAAATTTTAACAAAGTGATAGGTTCGGAAAGTTTTAACATGAATTTCGAAAAAACAAACATTTCCAACTATGAATGCGCTTTAATTATTGAAATCGAGCCACGACTAAAACGCATTTCCTTTTGAAAATTGGTTCAGTTTTGACAAAGTTATAGGTTTGGAAAGTTTTAAAAAAACTTATAATTTCGGAAAGTTTTGACAGGAATTTCGAAAAAAAAACACATTTCCAACTATGAATGCGGTTTAATTATTGAAATTGAGCCAGGACTAAAACGCCTTTCCTTTTGAAAATCGGTTCAGTTTTGACAAAGTTATATATTCGGAAAGATTTGACAAAGTGATAGGTTCGGAAAGTTTTAACATGAATTTCGAAAAAAAAAACATTTTCAACTATGAATTCGCTTTAATTATAGAAATCGAGCCACGACTAAAACGCATTTCCTTTTGAAAATTGGTTTAGTTTTGACAAAGTTATAGGTTTGGAAAGTTCTAAAAAAAGTTATAATTTCGGAAAGTTTTGACAGGAATTTCGAAAAAAAAAACACATTTCCAACTATGAATGCGGTTTAATTATTGAAATTGAGCCAGGACTAAAACGCCTTTCCTTTTGAAAATCGGTTCAGTTTTGACAAAGTTATATGTTCGGAAAGTTTTGACAAAGTTATACGTTCGGAAAGTTTTGACAAAGTGATAGGTTCGGAAAGTTTTAACATGAATTTCGAAAAAACAAACATTTCTAACTATGAATGCGCTTTAATTATTGAAATCAAGCCACGACTAAAACGCCTTTCCTTTTGAAAATCGGTTCAGTTTTGACAAAGTTATATATTCGGAAAGTTTTGACAAAGTGATAGGTTCGGAAAGTTTTAACATGAATTTCGAAAATAAAAAACATTTCCAACTACGAATGCGCTTTAATTATTGAAATCAAGCCACGACTAAAACGCATTTCCTTTTGAAAATTGGTTCAGTTTTGACAAAGTTATAGGTTTGGAAAGTTTTAAAAAAACTTATAATTTCGGAAAGTTTTGACAGGAATTTCGAAAAAAAAACACATTTCCAACTATGAATGCGGTTTAATTATTGAAATTGAGCCAGGACTAAAACGCCTTTCCTTTTGAAAATCGGTTCAGTTTTGACAAAGTTATATATTCGGAAAGTTTTGACAAAGTGATAGGTTCGTAAAGTTTTAACATGAATTTCGAAAATAAAAAACATTTCCATCTATGAATGCGGTTTAATTATTGAGATTGAGCCACGACTAAAACGCATTTTCTTTTGAAAATCGGTTCAGTTTTGACAAAGTTATATGTTCGGAAAGTTTTGACAAAGTTATAGGTTCGGAAAGTTTTAACATGAATTTGGGAAAAAAAATTTTCCAACTATGAATTCGGTTTAATTTTTGGGATCGAGCCACGACTAAAACGCCTTTTCTTTTGAAAATCGGTTCAGTTTTGACAAATTTATATATTCGGAAAGTTTTGACATAGTTACAGTTTCGGAAAATTTTAACAAAGTTATAGGTTCGGAAAGTTTTAACATGAATTTCGAAAAAACAAACATTTCCAACTATGAATGCGCTTTAATTATTGAAATCGAGCCACGACTAAAACGCATTTCCTTTTGAAAATTGGTTCAGTTTTCACAAAGTTATAGGTTTGGAAAGTTTTAAAAAAACTTATAATTTCGGAAAGTTTTGACAGGAATTTCGAAAAAAAAACACATTTCCAACTATGAATGCGGTTTAATTATTGAAATTGAGCCAGGACTAAAACGCCTTTCCTTTTGAAAATCGGTTCAGTTTTGACAAAGTTATAGGTTCGGAAAGATTTGACAAAGTGATAGGTTCGGAAAGTTTTAACATGAATTTCGAAAATAAAAAACATTTCAACTATGAATGCGCTTTAATGATTGAAATCAAGCCACGACTAAAACGCATTTCCTTTTGAAAATCGGTTCAGTTTTGACAAAGTTATATATTCGGAAAGTTTTGACAAGTTATAGGTTCGGAAAGTTTTAACATGAATTTCGAAAATAAAAAACATTTCCATCTATGAATGCGGTTTAATTATTGAGATTGAGCCACGACTAAAACGCCTTTTCTTTTGAAAATCGGTTCAGTTTTGACAAAGTTATATGTTCGGAAAGTTTTAACAAAGTTATAGGTTCGGAAAGTTTTAACATGAATTTGGAAAAAAAAAAATTTCCAACTATGAATTCGGTTTAATTTTTGAGATCGAGCCACGACTAAAACGCCTTTTCTTTTGAAAATCGGTTCAGTTTTGACAAATTTATATATTCGGAAAGTTTAGACATAGTTATAGTTTCGGAAAATTTTAACAAAGTTATAATTTGGAAAGTTTTAACATGAATTTCGAAAAAAAAAACATTTCCAACTATGAATGCGCTTTAATTATTGAAATCGAGCCACGACTAAAACGCATTTCCTTTTGAAAATTGGTTCAGTTTTGACAAAGTTATAGGTTTGGAAAGTTTTAAAAAAAGTTATAATTTCGGAAAGTTTTGACAGGAATTTCGAAAAAAAAAACACATTTCCAACTATGAATGCGCTTTAATTATTGAAATCAAGCCACGACTAAAACGCCTTTCCTTTTGAAAATCGGTTCAGTTTTGACAAAGTTATACGTTCGGAAAGTTTTGACAAAGTGATAGGTTCGGAAAGTTTTAACATGAATTTCGAAAAAACAAACATTTCCAACTATGAATGCGCTTTAATTATTGAAATCAAGCCACGACTAAAACGCCTTTCCTTTTGAAAATCGGTTCAGTTTTGACAAAGTGATAGGTTCGGAAAGTTTTAACATGAATTTCGAAAATAAAAAACATTTCAACTATGAATGCGCTTTAATGATTGAAATCGAGCCACGACTAAAACGCCTGTCCTTTTGAAAATCGGGTCAGTTTTGACCAAGTTATATGTTCGGAAAGTTTTGACAAAGTTATAGGTTCGGAAAGTTTTAACATGAATTTCGAAAAAAATAAACATTTTCAACCATGAATTCAGTTTGATTATTGAGATCGAGCCACGTCTAAAACGCCTGTCCTTTTGAATATCGGGTCAGTTTTGACAAAGTTATATAATCGGAAAGTTTTGACATATTTATAGGTTCGGAAACTTTCGACAAAGTTACAGGTTCGGAAAGTTTTAACATGAATTTCGAAAAAAAAAATATTTCTAACTATGAATGCGGTTTAATTTTTGAGATCGAGCCACGACTAAAACGCTTTTTCTTTTGAAAATCGGTTCAGTTTTGACAAATTTATATATTCGGAAAGTTTTGACATAGTTACAGTTTCGGAAAATTTTAACAAAGTGATAGGTTCGGAAAGTTTTAACATGAATTTCGAAAAAACAAACATTTCCAACTATGAATGCGCTTTAATTATTGAAATCGAGCCACGACTAAAACGCATTTCCTTTTGAAAATTGGTTCAGTTTTGACAAAGTTATAGGTTTGGAAAGTTTTAAAAAAACTTATAATTTCGGAAAGTTTTGAGAGGAATTTCGAAAAAAAAACACATTTCCAACTATGAATGCGGTTTAATTATTGAAATTGAGCCAGGACTAAAACGCCTTTCCTTTTGAAAATCGGTTCAGTTTTGACAAAGTTATATATTCGGAAAGATTTGACAAAGTGATAGGTTCGGAAAGTTTTAACATGAATTTCGAAAAAAAAAACATTTCCAACTATGAATTCGCTTTAATTATAGAAATCGAGCCACGACTAAAACGCATTTCCTTTTGAAAATTGGTTTAGTTTTGACAAAGTTATAGGTTTGGAAAGTTCTAAAAAAAGTTATAATTTCGGAAAGTTTTGACAGGAATTTCGAAAAAAAAAACACATTTCCAACTATGAATGCGGTTTAATTATTGAAATTGAGCCAGGACTAAAACGCCTTTCCTTTTGAAAATCGGTTCAGTTTTGACAAAGTTATAGGTTCGGAAAGTTTTGACAAAGTTATACGTTCGGAAAGTTTTGACAAAGTGATAGGTTCGGAAAGTTTTAACATGAATTTCGAAAAAACAAACATTTCTAACTATGAATGCGCTTTAATTATTGAAATCAAGCCACGACTAAAACGCCTTTCCTTTTGAAAATCGGTTCAGTTTTGACAAAGTTATATATTCGGAAAGTTTTGACAAAGTGATAGGTTCGGAAAGTTTTAACATGAATTTCGAAAATAAAAAACATTTCCAACTACGAATGCGCTTTAATTATTGAAATCAAGCCACGACTAAAACGCATTTCCTTTTGAAAATTGGTTCAGTTTTGACAAAGTTATAGGTTTGGAAAGTTTTAAAAAAACTTATAATTTCGGAAAGTTTTGACAGGAATTTCGAAAAAAAAACACATTTCCAACTATGAATGCGGTTTAATTATTGAAATTGAGCCAGGACTAAAACGCCTTTCCTTTTGAAAATCGGTTCAGTTTTGACAAAGTTATATATTCGGAAAGTTTTGACAAAGTGATAGGTTCGTAAAGTTTTAACATGAATTTCGAAAATAAAAAACATTTCCATCTATGAATGCGGTTTAATTATTGAGATTGAGCCACGACTAAAACGCATTTTCTTTTGAAAATCGGTTCAGTTTTGACAAAGTTATATGTTCGGAAAGTTTTGACAAAGTTATAGGTTCGGAAAGTTTTAACATGAATTTGGGAAAAAAAATTTTCCAACTATGAATTCGGTTTAATTTTTGGGATCGAGCCACGACTAAAACGCCTTTTCTTTTTGAAAATCGGTTCAGTTTTGACAAATTTATATATTCGGAAAGTTTTGACATAGTTACAGTTTCGGAAAATTTTAACAAAGTTATAGGTTCGGAAAGTTTTAACATGAATTTCGAAAAAACAAACATTTCCAACTATGAATGCGCTTTAATTATTGAAATCGAGCCACGACTAAAACGCATTTCCTTTTGAAAATTGGTTCAGTTTTCACAAAGTTATAGGTTTGGAAAGTTTTAAAAAAACTTATAATTTCGGAAAGTTTTGACAGGAATTTCGAAAAAAAAACACATTTCCAACTATGAATGCGGTTTAATTATTGAAATTGAGCCAGGACTAAAACGCCTTTCCTTTTGAAAATCGGTTCAGTTTTGACAAAGTTATAGGTTCGGAAAGATTTGACAAAGTGATAGGTTCGGAAAGTTTTAACATGAATTTCGAAAATAAAAAACATTTCAACTATGAATGCGCTTTAATGATTGAAATCAAGCCACGACTAAAACGCCTTTCCTTTTGAAAATCGGTTCAGTTTTGACAAAGTTATATATTCGGAAAGTTTTGACAAAGTTATAGGTTCGGAAAGTTTTAACATGAATTTCGAAAATAAAAAACATTTTCAACTATGAATGCGGTTTAATTATTGAGATTGAGCCACGACTAAAACGCCTTTCCTTTTGAAAATCGGTTCAGTTTTGACAAAGTTATATGTTCGGAAAGTTTTGACAAAGTTATAGGTTCGGAAAGTTTTAACATGAATTTCGAAAAAAAAAAATTTCTAACTATGAATTCGGTTTAATTTTTGAGATCGAGCCACGACTAAAACGCCTTTTCTTTTGAAAATCGGTTCAGTTTTGACAAATTTATATATTCGGAAAGTTTTGACATAGTTATAGTTTCGGAAAATTTTAACAAAGTTATAGGTTCGGAAAGTTTTAACATGAATTTCGAAAAAAAAAACATTTCCAACTATGAATGCGGTTTAATTATTGAAATCGAGCCACGACTAAAACGCATTTCCTTTTGAAAATTGGTTCAGTTTTGACAAAGTTATAGGTTTGGAAAGTTTTAAAAAAGTTATAATTTCGGAAAGTTTTGACAGGAATTTCGAAAAAAAAAACACATTTCCAACTATGAATGCGGTTTAATTATTGAAATTGAGCCACGACTAAAACGCCTTTCCTTTTGAAAATCGGTTCAGTTTTGACAAAGTTATAGGTTCGGAAAGTTTTGACAAAGTTATAGGTTCGGAAAGTTTTAACATGAATTTCGAAAAAACAAACATTTCCAACTATGAATGCGGTTTAATTATTGAGATTGAGCCACGACTAAAACGCCTTTCCTTTTGAAAATCGGTTCAGTTTTGACAAATTTATATATTCGGAAAGTTTTGACATAGTTATAGTTCGGAAAGTTTTAACATGAATTTCGAAAATAAAAAACATTTCAACTATGAATGCGGTTTAATTATTGAAATTGAGCCACGACTAAAACGCCTTTCCTTTTGAAAATCGGTTCAGTTTTGACAAAGTTATATGTTCGGAAAGTTTTGACAAAGTTATAGGTTCGGAAAGTTTTAACATGAATTTCGAAAAAAATAAACATTTTCAACTATGAATTCGGTTTAATTATTGAGATTGAGCCACGACTAAAACGCCTTTCCTTTTGAATATCGGGTCAGTTTTGACAAAGTTATATGTTCGGAAAGTTTTGACATATTTATAGGTTCGGAAACTTTCGACAAAGTTACAGGTTCGGAAAGTTTTAACATGAATTTCGAAAAAAAAAATATTTCTAACTATGAATGCGGTTTAATTTTTGAGATCGAGCCACGACTAAAACGCTTTTTCTTTTGAAAATCGGTTCAGTTTTGACAAATTTATATATTCGGAAAGTTTTGACATAGTTATAGTTTCGGAAAATTTTAACAAAGTTATAGGTTCGGAAAGTTTTAACATGAATTTCGAAAAAAAAAACATTTCCAACTATGAATGCGGTTTAATTATTGAAATCGAGCCACGACTAAAACGCCTTTCCTTTTGAAAATTGGTTCAGTTTTGACAAAGTTATAGGTTTGGAAAGTTTTAAAAAAAGTTATAATTTCGGAAAGTTTTGACAGGAATTTCGAAAAAAAAACACATTTCCAACTATGAATGCGGTTTAATTATTGAGATTGAGCCACGACTAAAACGCCTTTCCTTTTGAAAATCGGTTCAGTTTTGACAAAGTTATATGTTCGGAAAGTTTTGACAAAGTTATAGGTTCGGAAAGTTTTAACATGAATTTCGAAAAAAAAAACATTTCCAACTATGAATGCGCTTTAATTATTGAAATCGAGCCACGACTAAAACGCCTTTCCTTTTGAAAATTGGTTCAGTTTTGACAAATTTATAGGTTTGGAAAGTTTTGACAAAAGTTATAGTTTCGGAAAGTTTTAACAGGAATTTCGAAAAAAAAAACACATTTCCAACTATGAATGCGGTTTAATTATTGAGATTGAGCCACGACTAAAACGCCTTTCCTTTTGAAAATCGGTTCAGTTTTGACAAAGTTATAGGTTCGGAAAGTTTTGACAAAGTTATAGGTTCGGAAAGTTTTGACAAAGTTATAGGTTCGGAAAGTTTTAACATGAATTTCGAAAAAAAAAACATTTCCAACTATGAATGCGGTTTAATTTTGAGATCGAGCCACGACTAAAACGCCTTTTCTTTTGAAAATCGGTTCAGTTTTGACAAATTTATATATTCGGAAAGTTTTGACAAAGTTATAGGTTCGGAAAGTTTTAACATGAATTTCGAAAAAAAAAAACATTTCCAACTATGAATGCGGTTTAATTATTGAAATTGAGCCACGACTAAAACGCCTTTCCTTTTGAAAATCGGTTCAGTTTTGACAAAGTTATAGGTTCGGAAAGTTTTAACAAAGTTATAGTTTCGGAAAGTTTTAACATGAATTTCGAAAAAAAAAACATTTCAACTATGAATGCGGTTTAATTATTGAGATCGAGCCACGACTAAAACGCCTTTCCTTTTGAAAATCGGTTCAGTTTTGACAAAGTTATATGTTCGGAAAGTTTTGACAAAGTTATAGGTTCGGAAAGTTTTAACATGAATTTCGAAAAAAAAAAACATTTCCAACTATGAATGCGCTTTAATTATTGAAATCGAGCCACGACTAAAACGCCTTTCCTTTTGAAAATCGGTTCAGTTTTGACAAAGTTATATGTATTTTCGGAAAGTTTTGACAAAGTTATAGGTTCGGAAAGTTTTAACATGAATTTCGAAAAAAAAAACATTTTCAACTATGAATTCGGTTTAATTATTGAGATCGAGCCACGACTAAAACGCCTGTCCTTTTGAAAATCGGGTCAGTTTTGACAAATTTATATAGTTCGGAAAGTTTCGACAAAGTTATAGGTTCGGAAAGTTTTAACATGAATTTCGGAAAAAAAAATATTTCTAACTATGAATTCGGTTTAATTTTTGAGATCGAGCCACGACTAAAACGCCTTTTCTTTTGAAAATCGGTTCAGTTTTGACAAATTTATATATTCGGAAAGTTTTGACATAGTTATAGTTTCGGAAAATTTTAACAAAGTTATAGGTTCGGAAAGTTTTAACATGAATTTCGAAAAAAAAAAACATTTTCAACTATGAATTCAGTTTAATTATTGAAATCGAGCCACGACTAAAACGCCTTTCCTTTTGGAAATTGGTTCAGTTTTGACAAAGTTATAGGTTCGGAAAGTTTTGAAATAGTTATAATTTCGGAAAGTTTTGACAAAGTTATAGGTTCGGAAAGTTTTAACATGAATTTCGAAAAAACAAACATTTCCAACTATGAATGCGGTTTAATTATTGAGATTGAGCCACGACTAAAACGCCTTTCCTTTTGAAAATTGGTTCAGTTTTGACATAGTTATATGTTCGGAAAGTTTTGACAAAGTTATAGGTTCGGAAAGTTTTAACATGAATTTCTAAAAAAAAAACTTTCCAACTATAAATTCGGTTTAATTTTTGAAATCGAGCCACGACTAAAACGCCTTTTCTTTTGAAAATTGGTTCAGTTTTGACAAATTATAGGTATTCGGAAAGTTTAAACATAGTTATAAGTTTCGGAAAATTTTGACAAAGTTATAGGTTCGGAAAGTTTTAACATGAATTTCGAAAAAAATAAACATTTTCAACTATGAATTCAGTTTAATTATTGAGATCGAGCCACGACTAAAACGCCTTTCCTTTTGAAAATTGGTTCAGTTTTGACAAAGTTATAGGTTTGGAAAGTTTTAAAAAAGTTATAGTTTCGGAAAGTTTTAACATGAATTTCGAAAAAAAAACATTTTCCAACTATGAATGCGGTTTAATTATTGAGATCGAGCCACGACTAAAACGCCTTTTCTTTTGAAAATCGGTTCAGTTTTGACAAATTTATATGTTCGGAAAGTTTTGACATAGTTATACGTTCGGAAAGTTTTGACAAAGTGATAGGTTCGGAAAGTTTTAACATGAATTTCGAAAAAACAAACATTTCCAACTATGAATTCAGCTTTAATTATTGAAATCGAGC
>JAWNNV010000170.1:0-89052 GCA_035044485.1 Scaptomyza reducta | reverse complement strand
AAATTCACGGTTTTGTTGTTATCGATAACATGTGTATATCGGAAACGGAAAAAGTTATCGATAAAAATTTCACAGATTGTCATAATTTCGTTAAATGTTTCAAACTGCATGATAAAGTTTTCCAAATTCAAGATTTAGTTGTTATCGATCACATGTGTATATCGAAAATGGAAAGAGTTATCGATAAAAATTTCACAGATTGTCATTATTTAGTCTAATCTTTCAAACTGAATCAATAAGTTTTCCAAATTCACGGTTTTGTTGTTATCGATAACATGTGTATATCGAAAACCGGAAAAGTTATCGAAACTTTATCGACTCGGCTGTTGATGCTGATCAAGAATATATATACTTTATGGGGTCGGAGATGCTTCCTTCTGCCTGTTACATACTTTGCACAAAACCATTATACCCTTCTTACCTATTTTCAATGGGTTCAGGGTATAAAAAGTTGCTTTTTATTCAACCACATTATTCCTAACTATTTTAAAAATCATTCTGTGATCTTCGGAAAACCAGGACCAGAACAAAATATGTTGAATTTGTAAGCTCTCTCCCAATATTTCTCTCTGTATGTACGATATGTTTTATTTTGTATCTTTGTATAGGCAAGGGCGCAAAAAAGAAGGCTCAACGGGCATCATCGCCGCATTGCCCATCATTAAGATGAAGGGGAAAGGGGGAGTTGAGAATCAAGAATCCAGAAATTCGAATCGGTAGTTGTTGCAAAGGTGCAAGTTGGTTTTTTGCTTTGTGGCAAGCGTAGCTGATGGGGCGTATACCCCATTTCGGTCAGTTGCATGGCATTTTAATTGAATTGATTATTTTAGTGCTTGGGTGTGATGCTGTTTGTTCCTGTTAATGTTGTTGTAGTTGTCGCTGTTGTTGTTGTTGCTGGCTGGGGCAGGTTAGAAAAGAAGCAATAAAAAACCACACTGATAATGATTCGTTTGGCGTTTTGAAGCTACCCGGCTCCGTTGTGATTTAGCTAACGCCCGCAAGCTGAAAAATGTTTTATCTGCCTGTATAATTTAACCCAAATTCCGAAAAAAAAGGCTGTGCAAATTGCATTTGGAGCCGAAAAGTGCAACAGGCAAGCGCGCTACAAAAATACTTGAACCAACCGAAACTCGACCGTCCAGTTGCAGAGAGCAACCAGACGAACTGTGCTCGAGGGCAGCTATGTAAATTGTTCGTAATTTGGCTATGGTTTTGGCCTTCTTTGCCGCCTTGTTGCTGCTTTGTGGGCGGTTACGAGTCCCGTGTGCTTTTGGCAATTGAACAAAATGATTATTGATCACTTAATAAGAAATGTATTCAATGTGGCGCCACAGACTCAACCACCCTGCCCCCACCCTTTCGCACTCTCGCTCTGTCTGTCTCTATCAATGCAACGAAATGTTATCGTTGTCCGTACTTGCTTTTGTTGTCTGTTCTCGACAAAAAACCAATTTTAATGAGCTGCACACGCTACGTTGCACTTTAATGCAAGATACATACATATTGACAGATACTTTTGTATCTTATTTGCTATCAATTGCTATAAGTAAGTTATTATGCTATTTTCCCTTTGATGGCCAAAATGTATCTGCTCTTTGTATGCCACAAATGATAACAAACTGTATAGGTTGTCAACTGTCGCTGACAACTTGAGACACGATAATTTGCAACTTCAAGTAGTACGTTGAATCTGTCTGCAAGATACTTTGTATGTGTGTGTGTGTGTGTTTGAGAGGGCTTGGTTTTGACAGCGGAATTATGTTTCGGAAATCTATTTTGTTCGATAAGTAATAACTAATGATTTTTCTAACTTTTATTACCCGCTTTAATGCCGTCTTGGCCTTAATAAGCTAAGCCCAAAAACATAAACGTGACTTCAACTCAATTCATTTTTTTTTGATTCGTATCTTGATTTGTCAGCTCAAGAAATATGAAATTAATGGCAGAAGAAAAAAAATAATCAAGTATATTTTATTAGCCATATGAAATCACAGCAGGAAAGCTGGGAATGGAAATGAAGCACAGCTGGAGATTGTTCGTTAATGTTTATGTTAGAAGTACGTACATTCTGAGTGAGAAGATTTCACTTAGCTTTCGATCATCTTTAAGCTTAAAGGCATTTCGCAGCAATTTGTGACCCATTTTTGAAGCCTAGACATATGAAGAAAAAAGTGAAACTATGTATGAGAACTTATACCTTCAATGGCAGCCGATAGACATCTTTGTGTAAATATGCAGAAGTATCTGCTGAATACGTTTGCCGCGCTCAAAGTTTAGAGATTGTCATTTAGTGATATGCTTAAAGTGCTGCAGGCGCAACAAAATGAAATCGAGATACATTTGTATCTCTTATACGCTGGCCCAGTTACATTTCTATTACGCCAAACAGCAAACAGCATATACAGAAAGCAGAAACTAAACTAAAAAAAGATAGATTTTTATCTATAGTTTCATGTTTGTGTGGGGGTGTGTGTGTGTGTGTGTCTGTGTTTGCTGCGGTCATGTGGCGCCTTTCTTGTGTATACAAAAATTGACTCATCAGCAGCTCATACTTATTTTTGTTGGTACTTTATATCGTGTTTAAGTATTTTTATCGTCTGCCATTGAAGTTGCAATTCGTTTGTTTGCCGATTGAGGCTCATAAATTTTTATTGTCTGACATTTTGTTTATTTATTTAAGCATTTGAGCGAGTCTATTTTAAAATGAGCTGACTAACTTTCGCACCCAGTCAGAAACCCCTTAAAAAAACCCCTTAACCCATCCCCTCAACCCATTCCGCCCCCCCAAGTCTGTGCTGGCAATTAAACGACATTTGTTCAGACGCCAAACACAAACAAATGACAATTACAATTTGCTAAAATGTAATAAATATCTCTCGGGCGAGTTTGCTGTCTTGTGGCTGGTCCTCCGGTGTGCTATTACTGTACTGGACTCGAAGTTTTATTGTTGCACCACAGAGAGAGAGAGAGAGCAAGAGATAGCCGTGGCATAAACTTTACTACACTCTTACACACGCTCATGTCTTAAATCAATATCAGTTTGCTTAAAGCATTTATCAATATTAAAATTAGTTGGCATTAAAAATGATCAATATTATAATTATTTATCATTATTAAAATTATGCTAATGGATGTCGAGAGCAATTTATTTGACACCTGCGAGTTCAGGAAGCTTAAAACTTATCAACTCGAAAACTGAATATGTTATTCATAAAGGTTTATTTATTTGTTTTTTATTCAAATTGTTAAAAGTGATTTATGATAAGTTTTATTTGATTGTTTTTTGTAGCTTTTTGATTGTGACGAAGTAGAAATATTGTGATAATAGGTATATATATAGTATGAAAATATAATTCGTATAGCTTATAAATTGACCTAAAAACAGTTTCCTTTAACTCTTTTCTATGTCTGCGTTTTTACACACCAAGTTTTCTTTATTTTTATACCCTTAACCCATTGAAAATGGGTAAAAAGAGTATAATGGTTTTGTGCAAAAGTATGTAACAGGCAGAAGGAATCATCTTCGAATCCATAAAGTATATATATTCTTGATCAGCATCAACAGCCGAGTTGATATAGCCATGTCCGTCTGTATCAGAGACTATAAATGCTAGATACTCCAGATTTGGTACATAAGCTCGCCTAATCCTTAGGAAGTACAGGTTTGTTTTAAATTTTCGATAACTCTTCCCGCTTCCGATATACACATGTGATCGATAACAACAAAATCTTAAATTTGGAAAACTTTGTTGGTACATAAGCTCGCCTAATCCCTAAGGCAGTACAAGTTTGTTTCAAATTTTCGATAACTCTTCCCGCTTCCGATATACACATGTGATCGATAACAACAAAATCTTGAATTCAGAAATCTTTATGATGCAGTTTAAAACATTAGACGAAATAATGATAATCTGTGAAAATTTAATTGAAATCGGTTGAGAAACACCGGGGATATGGAGCATTGAAGTATGCACTATACGAGTATACATACACACACTCACCTTCTTACTTGCTTTTTGTTGAAAATTGCAAACTTATAATTGGAATTTGTCGACTTAATTCGAATTTGTGTCAAATGCCTTCCTATTAGACACGCGGCAATCTTGCGAATTACTATTGAAAAATGCCACAATAAATTTCTGCTCCAGAAACTACGAAAATCCAAATGTGTAAAACCCAAATGACATCAACAGAATCAAGCTGGCGAGAGGAAAGGGAAAAGGGAAACGAGGGCAACGCTGCAGCAAAAGTATAATCAAAATGTACTTGCAACGCAATATAACAAATATCCGTTGCAATATTTACATGACTCAGGACAGAAAGGGCGAGAGCGAGAACGAGAGGGTATATATGTTGAAGTAGTTGTCCTTTGGGTGCAACTGGGTTACAAAATAATACAGCATGAAATTACATTTATGCCAACTGCCTCTCTGCCTGTCTGTCTGACTGTCTGCACTGCCTGCAGTGCAAATATTTTACAGTTATGAGCATCAGAAGCAAATGCCGGCTGTCTGGCTGTGTGGCTGAAGGGTGTCTAATATACTTGCCACAATGACAACGAGAACACCCTGCCACAACTTGTGCAGGTCCTCAATGTTGTAGTCAAATGTCACTTTCGAAATGTGTCGCAAATATTTGTAATATACACAAACATACTATAAGTTGCTTGACTCCTGCATAACTCATACGCAGTGTGTGCTGATTAAATTAGCAAGAAATGTGTTTGTTACTGTATTGCGCCTCATGTTGTAGTAGTTGTAAGTGGCAGAAATGAGGCTGTCAGCCTTTAATAATTAAATTAGAAAATTACATCCGTACGGACGGTGCAAAAAGTATTACAAATGTTCGGCTAAATAACTGTGTCAACTCTAGATGCTCTCTCTTGCTGCATAATTAAAAGAAAATATATGCATATCTGCAGTGTGAACACATACATTTAAAGTGCACACAAAGACATGAGCTTGAACACATAGATACACTGAAAATATCAATAGATGATACAAATAAGAAAAAATAAATAAATAAAAAAAAAATCCCAGTAAAATTATATTTCTTTGGATTTTTGTTGCTCTTTCACGCAAAAACTACCAAACGGATTTGAATGAAACTTAACAACAATATAGCTTAAAAATAAGAAAAAACATATTGTATATAATTTTGAAACATAGATACACTGAAACTATCGATAGATGATACGAATAAGAAATAAATCCCAGTAAAATTATGTTTCTATGGATTTTTGTTGCTCTTTCACGCAAAAACTACCAAACGAATTTGAATGAAACTTAACAATAATATAGCTTATAGATAAGAAAAACATATGGTATATAATTTTGAAACATATATAGACTGAAACTATCGATAGATGATACTAATAAGAAATATATCCCAGTAAAATTATATTTCTATGAATTTTTGTTACTCTTTCACGCCAGAACTACCAAACGAATTTGCATGAAACTTAACAATAATATAGCTTATACATAAGAAAAACATTTGGTATATAAATTCGTAAAGATGTGAAGTAAGTAATACGAAAGAAACACAGAAGAATTACTCACACAAAACAGAGACTGAAATGAGAAAGTTATACATATTGGATACCAATAAAGTGTTGTGTTATGTGTTTCTCTCAGTGTACTTGTATAAGAGCTTGAACTGACGTTGACTTAATTACAAAATAAAAGTGCAAAGAAGAGATAGAGAGTGAAAGGAAGAGAGAGAGAGAGAGAAGACACAGCTAGAGGTAGAGGAGAGACAGTAACGTTCAGTCGGCTGAAATTGCAACGAAATTCTATCGTATTGCAAATTGTTTCCGCCTGTAACCAGAGCTGCCTGTTGTTGGCCGGGCCAACACATAAAACGGACAGACCAACAGACGGACGAAACACAACCGACACAGCGAACACAGATAGAGAGAGAGATAGGGGGAGAGACATGAACTTGCAACACCTCATTTAAGCGCCTTTGTATTGCAAATTTGTACAGGTATTAAATTACAATTTGCCACTGTTTGCAACACTTTGGTTGTTGTTGCTTATGTGACGCGACGCTAGCAACAAAAGTCAAACAATCGCAACGACAGTAAAAACGAAACGAGAAATTAAGCCGAGCCCTGGCAACACAAAGCGCTCCAAATAAACAGACAGATAAGATAATGTATAGGTATATGTATGGGTATGGGTATGTGTATGTGTATGGGTATAGGTATAGGTATTTGGGATTGGCTACAAATTGAAATGTATCTACAGCAGGAGAACGTCATTAAAACGCAAGATATATATATATATTTATCGTACTTGGGATGTGCAAAAAGAAAGCGCAAATAATTAAGTGCTCAGCATAAAGATTGAAAATTGAAAAAAGGCATTTAAGTTGAAAAAGAAGGAGAATTAAAAGCTAATGAGTTTCAAGTGGAATACTTTCGTGTATTAAGGTACTAGAAACAATTCTCAAACCACAAATGAGAAATATAAGATAGGAGTGGAATCAATTAGCAGACATTTTGGCTTGCAGACAAAGCAGTGTCTGAGAAAAGTGATTCTGCAAGGGTAATAATAATGATATTACTTTTCATAGTATAGATCAAGAGAAGGTCAATCAAACAAATAGATGACTAAAATCTTTATATCTACTCGATTAGCTAGTTGCTAAGTTAGGTTTTCAATAAGTTATATATATTATATAAGAACTCGAAACTTTTTCTTTCGCAAGTAACTTCTTGTTATATTTGTATACCCATTAAAAATAGGTAAACAGGGTATAATGGTGTTGTGCAAACGTATGTAACAGACAGAAGGAAGCACCTCCGACCCCATAATCTAAAAATATTCTTGATTAGCCGATTTCAACAGCCGAGTCCAATAGCCATGACCGACTGTCTATCCGTATGTATGAGCGCGACTATAAGTATATATATAGTCCACAATCGTAATCGCTAGCATGAGCAGCATTATAAAGCTGGCTACTATCTGCACAAAAAATTACTGTTTCCATGGGGAGAGGTCAACTTAGAGCATATTGTTCACTGATAAGCTCTCAAATTTTTGTATAAATTCACTGGCTCGTTGCTCATGTCATTCAGTGTCGAGGGATTAAGCAACTCAGAAAGTACCCGAAACAAATATGTTGCTCAAAATCATTTGCACAATTTAATTGGTTAACGTGTCGCTGGCTTAGCGCAAACAGGATGATGTGTAGAGCCTTGGAAAGTTGGCAAATGTGACCATAAAGTATGGAAACAGAACCCAAATACATTTTGGAAATAAAGACTATTGCAGTAAATAATTGCAGAAAGGAGTGGCGGCGATGGGCTAGTATATGTTGAGTCCTTCGCAATCGAAACAGAATGCAAGGATACTGTTTCGATTGCGAAGTACTCAACATATACTTTTTATAGTTATGTTTCGAGCAAAAACATTGGAAAATGAATTTCGATTTACGAAATTTCGTTGGAGACAATTTCGACTGTGAAAACAAAGATTTTGTTTATTTTTCAGTTTTCAGAACGCTGTCTTATCTGTAGTAAGTTGTGAAGTACTCAACATATGCTTCTCAAACTTATCTGCAGAATGTGTAGTAAGTTGTGAAGTACTCAACATATGCTTCTCAAACTTATCTGCAATTGTGTTTGCCAGCTCAACACTGAACAAAAAAGAATATGCTTCGATTAGCATTTCTTTATAGCTAGCGCATTGCCGCCATTTCTTTCTGCAATGATTTACTGCAATAGTCTTTAATTTCAATATGTATTTGGGTTGTGTTTCCATATTTTATGGTAACATTTGCCAACCTTCCAGGGCTCTGCACATCATCCTCTTTGCACTGAGCCAGCGATATGTTAACCAATTATATTGTGCAAATGATTTTTAGCAACATTTTTGTTTCGGGTATTTTCTGAGCTGCTTAATCTCTCAACACTTAACGAAATGCGCAACAAGCAAATGAATCTATAGACAAATTGTAGAGCTTATAAGTGAACAATATGCTCTAAATTTGTTACGTAACATTATCGCTTGTTGGTTTACACTTATTGCTCTAGCCTTTTCAAGTTTAAATATCATTGAACTTAAGAAAGTATGCACTATTCGCGTACACATACTTGCAAGCACTGACTGTACGCATAAAGTTCACGAGTTCAGGATATTGTCTAGTTGCGATTTCTCGACTAGAGCCTTCTTACTTGTTAATACTCCAAAAGTGTTACACACTCTTTCTTATCAACTTCATTCACCATTCATTTGTCTTATCAAACAAATAAGAACGCTCTAGTCGAGAAATCCCGACTAGACTATACCCTGAACCCTATACTTAACGCGTAGAGTCAGTGCTTGCAAGTATGTGTGTGTGTGAGTATAGTTTTTACTTTCCTAATTTCAATGTTCCATATCTCCGGTGTTTCTCAACCGATTTCAATAAAATTCACCGATTGTCATTATTTAGTCTAATCTTTCAAACGGCATCAAAAAGTTTTCCAAATTCAAGATTTTGTTGTTATCGATCACATGTGTATATCGGAAACGGGAAGAGTTATCGAAAATTTAAAAGAAACTTGTACTGCGTAGGGACTAGGCGAGGTTATGTACCAACAAAGTTTTCCAAATTCAAGATTTTGTTGTTATCGATCACATGTGTATATCGGAAGCGGGAAGAGTTATCGAGAATTTAAAACAAACTTGTACTGCGTGGGGACTAGGCGAGCTTATGTACCAAATCTGGAGTCTCTAGCACTTATAGTCTCTGAGATCGTCTCGGCTGTTGATGCTGATCAAGAATATATATACTTTATGGGTTCGGAGATGCTTCCCTCTGCCTGTTACATACTTTTGCACAAAACCATTATACCCTTTTTACCAATGTTCAATGGGTTCAGGGTATAAAAAGCCCAAAAAAATATGCATTTAATTCCAGATCAGATTCAAAACAGTTTCCCACACGCGGCTAATTTAAACAGTTATATTTAATTGAAGCACACAAAAAGCTGCAAATGAAAAAAAAATAAAAATATATATAGAAATGTATAAATAAAGCAATTAAGTTTCATGTTCGATTGTTTGGCATTGAATTCCGAGAATTGTTGAAGTGGCAAACGGAAATGCCGGAAAATCTGTAAAGACGTCGCACAAAGAATGAAAATGCAATGAAAATTGAAGTTGCAAAATATGCAAAAATCTTTGCTTAAAGCTTGCAACATGGGCAAGGCAGTGGCAAAGGAGCAGTTGTTGCAGCAGCGCGCAGCATCCTCATCATGAAACGAATCGAGTTATACAAAAATGCAAATTTTGTTGCCAGTGCATTTAGTTTTGTTTTGCGCTGCTTGCTGCATGCTGCATGCTGCAACTTCCGCATTGTTGATCATGAATAAAACTATAAGTTCTTATTGTTTGGCTCAAGTGGACAATGCGAGGGGTGGGGGAGGGGGTCGAACGAGACGAGGCAAAAGTATCTTCAAGTTGTTCAACTTTTGCAAATGTTGCTGCCTGCTGACATCGCCCACGCCCCAAAAAAAAACAAAAATAACAAAAAAAGTGACAGGCAAAAGTAAAATAGAGTGCGCTTCATTGATTTTGTTTGGGCCTGGCTAACAGTGGAGGTCACAAACACACACACACACACACACACACATAAAGAGCTCATGACTGGCACAAATCTTTATTTTAGCCAGTAATCGTTTGCTACAATACTTTCTAACTGCCGCCCATTAATCTAGCGCCTGGTCGCTCTGGCTGCTCTGCTTGTGGCTGCTACAAGTGTCCAGCCGTATGACTAAATTAATTTTTGTTCTGGTAGCCACGAACAACAACAAGCCTTGCAACTTGTAGAGCCTGTCGTGATTTATAGTGCACTCATTTAGAAAGTTGCTCAACAAGCAGCTGCCTTTGCCTGCCTTTTGACTGCAGCCTTTTTGCCTGCCTTCCTGCCTGCCTTGCGGTTGCATGCAACATAGAACAGTTCCTTGTTACAGTTTAGTCGTGCTTTGTCGTTTTTGTCGTTGTTTTTATATATTTTGTATGCTTGATTACACTTCACAAATACTTCAAATTGCTTTTCAATTAAACATACATTATTTTTAAGTTAACAAAATAAAATTCAAGATATTTTATATTAATAAAAATTATCTATAAAAAGTTATTTCTCTTGCAAAAACAAAGACTAAGCTTGTGAGTTCTTCTTGCTTTGTTCTTTTTCTTCAAGTGTAACTGCAACAGTTTTGCGCTTTGTCCTCTCTCTCTCTCTCTCTCGCCTGTCTGTTTGTTGTTGTGGCTTTGGGCCATTTGGTTGCTGGCTTGTACAATTTAATGAATGACATTTGCTGCGCTGGCGTTTGATTGAGTTGTTTTGACTGGCCACAATGATGGCCAATTGACGATTGGCCAAACTGCTTTGTTCTGAACTGCAAATTGCGCTTTGCTTACTGTCATTCCATGAAATGGCTGGCATCGTTCCACGCCTCGCCTCACCTGGTTAACGTGGTCATAAATATATTTTTGGCTTAACTAGACCACAATGTGGCCCGTAGTGGTCTTCCTCTTATCGCGCGAACATAAATTATTTGATGCGCTTAAACGTTTTTATCGCGTTTTAAAGAGCCAACCTCTTGCAATATGTTTTATGACAATAAATAACTTCTTCTTCTTTTTTTTTGGCACTAACATTTATTGGTAACTGTCCAACAAGGCGACACTATATGACCATATGTCTGTTCGTACGTATTTATTTTATGAGCCCAAGCGAGTAGCGTGTTTTTATGGCCATGTTGACGCCTCGAAAGGCCACAACAAGGGTTCTTTGGAATCACAAACTGCCAATGGCTGTAAATGTAAATACGATAAGCTAACCATTAAAGCTATTATCATGAAAGCTCATTGAATGCAGATTTAGATGCAGATCAAAGTATTCCGAGATGTGTTTTATCATACGATGTTATGAGATATGAATGCATAGAATGGGAAAAGCTTATGTGTTCTAAAAGGGAAGTTGAATATAGATCTGGCACATTTTTAAACATTTTTAAATATAGTAATCCGATAAAGGGATAATCAGCTTAACAACTCAACAACCTTTCTGGAATTAACTAATAGTTTCATTCGATATTTTCCAACTATCTATTATGTGTTCTACAAAGGGAAGTTGAATATAGATCTTTAAGGCAAACGTAACGTAAAATATAGTAATCCGATAAACGAGTAATCAATTTAACAACTCAAAAACATTGCTGTAATTAACTAATAGTTTCATTCGATGTTTTCCAACTATCTATTATGTGTTCTACAAAGGAAGTTGGATATAAATCTTTAAAGCAAACGTAACTTAAAATATAGTAATCCGATAAAGGATAATCAGTTTAACAACTCAAAAACCTTGCTGTAATTAACTAATAGTTTCATTCGATGTTTTCCAACTATCTTTCGAAACAGAAAGTGAACTGTTCTTAATCGGAAAATAATCATAAATATAATTCTGTAACCTTGTGATATTTTTATTTACGGTCTATCGTAAATTTGTAAGAAAAGTTGATCCAAAATGTCATTTACAGTCAGTTTGAATATCATGATTTAAGACAAAAGCTGCACAGTATTAATATTAACCACTTGCAACATCTATTCAATGCCCCAAGAGCAGTCTTTATTTCGCTCAACAAAAGTTGAAGACCTCAAATTCTTTCACTTGGTCTTTGGGACAACTATTGTGCTTGAGGAGTATTCGAATATAAACTGGACCCTAACTCTAACATAACCCAACTTAACCTACTGTAAGTCTCATCATTAAGTTGCATAAAATATTACAAAAATGAAGCTTAAAAAAGTGTTGCCTTTTCAATTTTTTCTTTGTTCTTTGTTTTACACCCAAAAATGCTTTTGTGTAGCTCAAAAAAAGAAGAGGGAAATGAATGATAATGATTGTTTGCGCCTGTTGGGTCCTTTAAGCCTTGCTGTAAGTCGTTGTCGTCCAGTTAAAGCTAATAAATTGAGTTGTAAGACGGACTTTGTTTTCCAGCCATGGACGTGGCTTTGAGTGTCAGCAATCATAATGAAATATGCTCAGCTTTTGACAACTGTGATAAAGTTGGGCGACTCTTTTTTTTTCTTATCTGACAAAGCGATGTGGCACAGAGAATATGTCAGCAGAAGAGGCTGACAACAGGCATTTCATCGAGCTAATGCAGCAACAGCATCCAAAGGGGAGTGTCAGCAGTAACAATATGTGTGGAAATTGAAACGCAGCATACGGATGCAATAAACGTGTTCTTTCATCCAGCTTTTCACTGTTTTTACTCGGCTGTTTCCTGTTTTGTTGTTCATTTTGGCGAAATGTTTCTTTTGTCTTTTGTTTTTTTGCAGTGTACACATTTTGCCATGCTTTTTGTATTGACAATTATTGGCAGGCAGGCAGCAGTCAGCCAACAGAAATTGACCCAGTTAGCAGCAGCAACAAACAGTGGGACCATTTAAGTATTTTCACTAGGAAAAATTCTTACTTTTGATAGGAAGAAAGTAACATTTACTATAAAACAAGTAAGAAGGCTCTAGTCGAGAAATCCCGACTAGACTATACCCTTAACCCTATAATTTACGCATACAGCAAGTATATGTGAGTGTGTGTATGTATATGCGTATAGTACATACTTTCTTAAATTCAATACTCCATATCTCCAGTGTTTCTCAACCGATTTCAATACATATTTCAAATATTGTTATTATTTAGTCTAATCTTTCGAACTGCTTCAAAAAGTTTTCCAAATTCAAGATTTTGTTGTTATCGATCACATGTGTATATCGGAAACGGAAAGAGTTATCGAAAATTTAAAACAAACTTGTACTGCCATAGGAATTAGGCGAGCTTATGTACCAACAAAGTTTTCCAAATTCAAAATTTTGTTGTTATCGATAACATGTGTATATCGGAAACGGGAAAAGTTATCGAAAATTTAAAATAAACTTGTACTGCGCGGGGATTAGTCGAGCTTATGTACCAACAAAGTTTTCCAAATTTAAGATTTTGTTATCGATCACATGTGTGTATCGGAAACGGGAAAAGTTATCGAAAATTTAAAACAAACTTGTACTGTACGGGGATTAGGCGAGCTTATGTACCAACAAAGTTTTCCAAATTCAAAATTTTGTTGTTATCGATAACATGTGTATATCGGAAACGGGAAGAGTTATCAAAAATTTACTTGTACTGCCTAGGGTTAGGTGAGCTTATATACCAAATTTGGAGTCTCTAGCTCTTATAGTCTCTGAGATCGACGCGTTCATACATACGGACGGACAGACGGACGGACGGACAGACGGACATGGCTATATCGACTCGGTTGTTGATGCTGATCAAGAATATATATACTTTATGGGGTCGGAGATGCTTCCAATAGAAATCTGACGTCCAAAATCAACCAAATATAACTAAATTACATTTCAATTTTTGGATGTTTAATGTTTAATTGGTCGATAACCATTAATAAAAATGTATATATCATAACTTGACATAATTTATTTCTTTATTTAATGAAGCATGTAAATTCACAGCTACAACTCTATATGTTCGTGTAGCGCGTGGCAGTATAAGAATGACCTCTCCAAACAAGCAAAATCCAACAACATTTGACAATGTTCAACAGTAGTGTTCATTCCACAAATTTCACTGAAACTATTACCAGGAAATAATAAATATCCACCTCACTTTTGTTTATTGACTCAATTGAATGTCAGCCTCTTCTTAAATATTCTTTCACAATACGCAACTGCAATACCATATTAAATAAGCTTCAAATACATTTTCAATCGCTTGATGTTGCATAGATAAGTAGGCAGATACTTAGACGCATGCTAGGTTTTTAGTAAAAACAGTCTGAGTTACATAATTTTGCGCAAAACCATTATACCCTTTTTACCCATTTTCAATGGATTCAGGGTATAATAAGATATACGTTATTTATTACTGTTTTGTTTAGATTACTTTAGCATAACTTTTATCTAGATTATGACATATATTTAAAAATATATATAGTTTGCCAGTTAATGAATAAGTTAATGAATAACAATTACATTGGATTTTAGCACTTTCGATCTTCTCACGTAAACCAATTCGCTATTCAAACTGAACTTTTGAGTTTTGTGACACAGTGAAACAGTAGCTTGGCCAATTGGCAATACAATTTGGCTGTGGCAATTGCCAAGCTCGATGGGAAAATATTGTTGTTGTTTGGTTTTATGTGTGTTGAGTGTGAACGGACTGAGCCGCAGTAGGGTCCGCATGGCAGCGAGTGTGTGGCACGTTTTGTTTGCCTGATTTGTAGCAAGTTTCAAATTGGATAATTACTAAATACTTGCTTATTTTATTGTGATAGCCAAGATGTTAAATGTAATAGCCGTCATTAGAGCTAGCAGCTTCCGTGCTACGTATGCGAACGTCTCTGTGTTGCAACTACGAGCAGCAAGCAGCTCGAATGTCTTGTATTGCTTTGCATGCTGCCACTCATTAATGCAACATGCCCTCAGGGGGCAAATTGCAGTTACGTGTGGAGCGCATCGTCAGGGCCGAAGCTGCAGTTCGGGATTGGACCGGCTGTTGAAGTTTCTGGTCCTTGGCAGCTTTAGCTTTGGCATGTATACTTTAATAGCTTTCGATTGCAATCTGTGAAATTGAATTGAAATCAATTGCCAGCAAGCGACGAAGACGACAGCAACACCAACAACAACAAATAGCCTGATTGATAAACCGAACAGCAGCGGGGCATTGACATATTTGCCATAAACAATTTGACATCGGCGAAGGCACGCTTCAATCTTGCCAGTCAACTGTACACTATATCATCATTGATTGATGGCACACCTTAAATGTCCAAGCTAATATACATATATACATATAGTTTTATGACAGCCGTATGTTTATGAGCTGCCAGTTAGCTGGCTGGACATGCACCGGAAATTAGCTTTATTAAGTTAAAAGGCTGGCAAAGTCAGCGAAAGTCACCGAAAGAAAGAAAAAACTTTGTGGCAGCACTTGCTTAAAAATTGTGGCTTATTGAAAAAGTTTTTCCCCTTCCTGACAAAATACCCTGTATAATTTAAAACGGGTCAGCACGAAGTCAAGCACGAAGAAAACATTTGCAAAAGAGAAAAGAAAATATTTATATTTTTTTTTTAAATTTTTGTGTAACATTTTAGTATAAACAAAAAAAAAAATAAAATATTTTATTTTCTCTTTTGGAAATGTTTTCTTCGTGCTTTACTTCATGATGACCCTTTTTATTGTTATTATTTATTAATGTTACACACGGAGAAAACATTTCCAAAAGAGAAAATAAAATATATATATTTTTTTTTTTTAATTTTGTGTAACATTTTAGTATAAACAAAAAAAAAATATTTTATTTTAATAAATTTTAATTTTGTGTAACATTTTAGTATAAACAAAAAAAAAAAATATTAAAACTTAAATGAGGGTATATTCTAGTCTTACCTTTTTCGGTTTTTAGCACTTTTTTGCCTTTTATTTTTTTGGGCAAACGCAGACAAGTGTAAGACAAACTTTGTCTCAAAGCCAGACAGTTTTTTGGACATGTGCGCAAGGAAATTCTGTTTGAGCTAAAGTTCAACACTTGACTTGCAACTTTGGAGACAAGTGCCACGCCCACAAAGCCAGCGAAAGAACAGCCTCGGAACACTCACTTGTCGCCAATTGCTCTCAGTTTCGAGCATTCAAAAAATGGGCAACGGGTCGCATGATTAATATGTTAAAGCTCAACCGAGTCGTTGCTCTACTTTTGCACATTTCCTCGCCCATTTTGTTTTTGCTTTTTTATAATTTTGTTTTCAAGCCTCCCCTTAATGACAGTACGTAATGAGTGCGCCGTACGCTGTTCCAGTTTCGCTTGCCTTAGTTTTTCATTCTGTTCTTTGTTTGTGAGTAAACCAAATTATTTTTGCCCAGCTCTCTCGCCAACTGCTTCATTACACACACAGAGCGTAATTGAAACTTTGCCCACTCATCACATGTGTGTGAGTGTGTGTGTGTGTGTGGGTGAGCCACCCACTTGATTTGCCCACTTGACTTCCTCTTCAATTGAAATGCAGTTTCAGGCAGGCCGGCTGAGAAATGCCACAGCGCCACTTATTTTGCTAGATTTGCTCGAGAATCCTTGGCTTGCACACGTGCTGGGCAAAGCTGCTGGCGCTAGTGTCTCATAGTGATAGTATGAATGCGTATAAATAGTCCTGGGCGCCTTCTTACACCACCAAACCACTTCACTTGAGATTCTTAACGCTTTTTGTACTTTGATCTAAAGGCTTTCACACTTTTCATTTCATAAATATGATTAATTTTATGATTTAAACGATTTTTCAGACACAAATAAGATTATTTGACACGTTCTTTTCGTTATATATATATAGTCGTGGTTCGATCTCAATAATAATACTGCATTCATAGTTGGAAATGTCATGTCAAAACTTTCCGTACTTATAACTTTTTTCGTTATATTTAGAGAAACAAGTAAGAAGGGTCTAGTCGAGAAATCCCGACTAGAATATACCCTGAACCATATACTTTACGCATACAGTCAGTGCTTGCAAATATGTGTGTATACGCGTATACTGCATACATTCTTAACTTCGATACTCCATATCTCTAGTGTTTCTCAACTGATTTCAATAAAATTTCACAGATTGTCATTATTTAGTCTAATCTTTGAAACTGCATCAAACAGTTTTCCAAATTCAAGATTTTGTTGTTATCGATCACATGTGTATATCGGAAACGGGAAGAGTTATCGAAAATTTAAAACAAACTTGTACTGCCTAGGGATTAGGCGAGCTTATGTGCCAAATCTGGAGTATCTAGCTCTTATAGTCTCTGAGATCGACGCGTTCATACATACGGACGGACGGACGGACGGACGGAGGTACGGACAGACGGACATGGCTATATCGTCTCGGCTGTTGATGCTGATCAAGAATATATATACTTTATGGGGTCGGAGATGCTTCCTTCTGCCTGTTACATACTTTTGCACAAATCCATTATACCCTTTTTACCCATTTTCAATGGGTTAAGGGTATAAAAATATATTTCAGGCACAAATAATACGGCTACACTTCACTCTCATCGGGCTACTTCTTGTTCTGTCTGGCGCTCGAAGGAGTTTAAATCTTGCAATGGAGTTTAAATCAGCTTGAACTCAACATCACTCTTAGGCATCACGGAATCTGTAGAGTCCAGCTGCTTGTTACTATGTCCAAATGTTCGGCATTGTAGATAAGTTGCTAGTTTCGACTATTATATATTATTGTTATTGTATAAGATAGACTTTTCCATATTCAAAATCTGACTTTGCCAGCTTGTTATGTCACTTCGAATACATGTGTTTGAAATCGTTTACCCGGTCCATGCGTTGCTTTCCTAAAGAATTGGAGAAACGTTTTTTGTGCTTTATTTTATTCTATCTTTTGCAAACTGAGCGCAAAAACATATATTTTGTATGTAATACTAAAGATTCCTATTTGGGACACGCTGGGCGGGGCAGAGCTGGTTTGCCTACGTGATGCATCTTCTTGACAACTGTTGCCATTAACAGCTGCTGGCCAAGGCACAAAACAGCCACAAAAAATAAAAGCGATTCACAATTTGCCACTTGCTCGTGTGCTTAATAAGTCTCCATGGTGTCATTTAACTGTATGTGTGTGTGTGTGTTACGTTGTTGTTGTTCTTGTCGGCTGACAAAGTTTTTGCCATAAATCGAAAGAAGCAAACAACTTGGCAAATTTTTGGTTGCGATTCGGTTTTGTGGTTTAATATTTAGATTTAGTTTAGATTTTTGCTCATCTTTACTTTAGCATAAATCTTGACAAAGTTAGACATATCTTTATTTTTAATGTAAGCCCTTAAGTCCTAGATTTAACTTAACAAATAATATATATATATATGAAGCATTTTTTAATAAGTTTTTTTTTTTTTTGCTCATTTACTTTTATTATCTTTTCGCTGAGCTTATTGCTGGGGAGAAAAGCAGTTGATATTTGCATAAATTTAAATACAATATCAAGGCACACTATATCAGTTTTAAAGTGCCTCAATTGTGGCAGTCTAAGCTCAATGCAAATACCCAGAGCTAAGCTCTCTGCTATCGCTGGCTGTGTGTTTCCCTTAGACAAATATAGCCCGAAAAGTGCGCGTTCATAGACAAAAGTTTTTGCATACTTTGTCTTATTTTATTTTACAATATTTTTGACGCAAATGCAAACAAACAATGCTCTCTCAGCAGACTAATTATTTTAGCTCACAAACCCAACCAATCCCCAGCTCCAGTCCCCAGTCCGAAGCGGGTCGACTTTTGCATTGAAACTAATCAAAATATTTTCGCAACTTTCCATTATGAAGTGAAAAGTTGAAGACGCAGACCGTCTGCGTCTACGTTTGCATTTGCATGAACAATGAAAAGCAAATATTTTGCCGCTATTGACATTCATCTACACAAGAAGCACTGTCTGCATATTTTCAGTAGCTGCCCCCTCCACCAACCAGTTCCACAGTTCCATGCTGCATTCAATTAAGACAAATTATGGAGCACAGCATCTCGCATTTCAATAGCCGCCACTGAGCTGACATCGAGTGGCAGCTGCTGCTGTTTGCTGGCCTGACAATTTTTACGCTAAGCCCTGACGAACGGACGGACAGAGCGCGGGTGGGTCCTTGAGCTTCAGTTTTTTTTTCTTTGAGATGTTTCCTCTAGCTTCGAAAAATCTATAAGGCCGGGTATCATCATTTTTTTAAAGACGTAACAAGCAGACAATTAACCTCAAATATGTACAACTATACTTGAACAGTATCCAAATATACTCTATAATAATAAACAATCTTTTTCTTTACCAAACAATATTTTTTCTCAATCCAAAAATCTTTATTTTACTTTCTTTGATTTTATTTTTAAGTGTGTAACTTTTTATTGAAATAACATAAATAATTTTCTTAACTCATAACCTCAAAAACAAATACAAAATTCTTCTCAAACAACAATTTGGAGATCTTGCGTTTGATATTCATTTTTTAAGTCAAGTTCTAAAAAGATTTCTTAAGTCATCATTTTTGAAAAGTAAAGTGAATAAAAAGTTTACTTTAGTTGAGATAATATTTTCCGTTTGATATTCAGTTCTTACTACATTTTTAAGTCAAGTTCTAAAAATATTGCTTAAGCCATCATTTTTGAAAAGTAAACTTTGAAAGGTTAGAAATAATAAGTTTGTTTTTTTGTGAACGCTTATAAGTTAAGGGTACAGGGTATCGTTATTTAGAGCACATTTAGTTGAGATAATATTTTTGAAGCTTCTGCGGAAATCATTGCAAGGTTGGCACAATTTCAAGATAAGCAAAGGAAGCAGATTTTTTTGAGCTCAACTGAAAGTTGTTGTGCCGTTTCTTAAGAATTTTATAGCTTTACAATGCGCTCCACATGGTCGCTGTACCAACGACTCTTTGTCAGTGTGTCTGTCTGGTTTGGCTGCTGATTTATGAATTTAATTAAAAGCGTGCAACACGACAATAATGTTTGGCAGAAAGCAGCTACAAAAGCAGCGCTTTGTGAAATGTTTTATATATGTGTTTTTTTTTTTTCCAAAAGGAAAGGAAATATATTTATATGATGGAAATTTTTGTAGCCGCGAGAACAATTTAATGACACACAGAGTGAGAGAGAAGCAGGTCTGTGTTTTAATGCTGGCTTGAGTTATGCGGCAACGTGTTTGTATTTAATTAGCATTTGGCATTTGAAATTTGTTGGCCGTGAATTAAGTATATGTGTTGTATATGTTCTTTAGTACATGCTTTTGTGTTGTATTTGGCCGTATTAAAAATGCGCTTCAAGCAATTATTTTTCGCTGTACCAAGCTATTGTGCAACATTATCTAGACTCAGAGAGAACTTTGGCCAACAAGAACATGCTGATGGCCCTAAAGAGAAAAGTTGCCATGGCAAAAACCGCAAGTATCTTATTTGGAGCGTCTTTACAGCAACATCAGCAACAGCCCACATAATCAAGACAAAGCTAAAAAGCAGCACGATGCAAAGGCTCCACCCACCGCCGTCCCCTATTCCTATCATTCAGAGAGCCTTTGCCTGCTTTGTCTGCGCGCTTCTGGCGTGCCATGTTTATCTTTTAACTAATTTTTTTCATGTTGCCTTCGCATCGCATAGCAGTTAACTTTGTTGTGCGAGTGTGTGTATCTGTTGTGCCCGTTGATGTTTAATTTCTTTGCTGCAAGTAATGGCCAAGTCGCCAAGTTGCATGCTGCAAAAGTTTTGCTTGCCCAAAAATAAAAAATAAAATACTCAAGAGCTTCTGTTTACTCGCTTTGTCTACACTTAGTAAACGAGTGCATCTTGGCTCGAGACTTGGCATCTTGAGACTTGCTGGCGATTGGCGACTCTAAAGCATCATCAAGCGAAAGTACCAAATTCAGAGGAACTAACTCAATTTAAAGTGTATTAGACGCTTCGTTTGTTAAACTGAATGAAATTTTCTTACTTGCGAATTCGTTTGATGCAGCTTCACATAATCGAATGAAATATTTTAGCTTTATTGAAATGAAGAAATATCTGTGATATAAAAAATCTTACAAAATTCATATTCGAATGAAAATGTTCAAAAGAATTTCTTCTTAATATCTTAGTATGGATAGAAAATATCATAAAAATAGCCAAAAAGTTGTTAATGCTTTCAACATCATTTTTCATAACGTTTGCTCTTACAAAATTCATATTCGGATGAAAATGTTCTAAAGAATTTCTTATTAATATCTTAGTAAGGATAGCAAATATCATAAAAAATAGCCAAAAAGTTGTTTTGCTAATGTTTTCAACATCATTTTTCATATGAAGAAGCATAAGTCTTTTAGTTTTTAGAACATCTTATAAATATATATATGTTTGAGATGTTTCCTTCCGTGAAGTGAATATATGAGTTGTAGGGTATATAATAGTAATAATAATAGTAATACGATATATATACAAAAACATCTTTTAGTTTGTAAAAATCTTTTAGTTTTTAGGACATCTTATAAATATATATATGCTTGAGATGTTTCCTTAGTTGTAGGATATATGTGTAACCAAAAATCTTTTAGTTTTTAGAACATCTTATAAATATATATATGCTTGATATGTTTCCTTAGTTGTAGGGTATATGTGTAACCAAAAATCTTTTAGTTTTTAGAACATCTTATAAATATATATATGCTTGAGATGTTTCCTTCCACCAAGTGAATATATATAGTTGTAGGGTATATGTGTAACCGTTTAGTCTTAATAGCTAACAACGACAGCATCCGCTGCTGACTTTCGCTTAAGCGTATCCGTGCGGTTGTCTGGGCGTACTTTGGTGCGATAACCACAACAACAGCAACAGAAGCAACTGAAGCCGCAGCAGCAGCAGCAGCAGGTTGATGTTCTTGTTGTTGTTGTGCACTTTGATTATCATCTGACATTGACTGCGGTGGTGGCAACTTGTTGGCGCCGCCTCTTGGTTGCACACACACACACGCGTTTAGTGTATATCGATATCGTGTCTAATTAAAGCGCAACCAAACCAAAATCAAGCTCAAGTTCAACAACTTAAAGTGGGTTAATTTAAGTTTATAAATTGCAATTTTAAGTATAGGAAAAGTACAAAAAGGTTTAGCATTATATATAACACATATAAAAGCTAGTTACAACTAGCCATAAATAACGGATGAGCACAGCATACAATACCACGAAGAAAGCCACATGCAAGTTAAGATAATGTCACAACTGCCTTTGGACTTGCCCGATAAGATCGCGTTGACATCGTGCTCAGTCTTTCTATATTGGTCGGTTGGTTGGTTGGTTGGTTGGTTCGTTGGGCGGCGGCACACCCCCGCCATATATCTATGACAAATGTTGGTGATTCGACAGTCGAGTGCGGCCAAGCAAGATAAGCAGATACTAATTAATAACTGCCGGCCGAAAGCTATGCCCACAATTTGGCGCTCCTCCTGTGCTGCATACCTCCACCCTCTACCCTCTACACTTTACCAGTGTGTGCACAGCTATTGAGTGTGTGCTCAATTAAATGGCCAGTTCAATACATTAGACTTCTGGGCTTGGGGCGACGACAGCAACAAAGATAACAAGTAAGAACGCTCTAGTCGAGAAAGCCCGACTAGACTATACCCTGAAGCCTAGACTTAGCGCATACAGTCAGTGCTTGCACGTATGTATGTATACGCGTATAGTGCTTACTTTCTTAACTTCAATACTCCATATCTCCGGTGTTTCTCACCCGATTTCAATAAAATTTTCACAGATTATCATTATTTAGTCTAATGTCTCAAACTGCATCATAAAGATTTCTGAATTCAAGATTTTGTTGTTATCGATCACATGTGTATATCGAAAACGGGAAGAGATATCGAATATTTAAAACAAACTTGTACTGCCTAAAGATTAGGCGAGCTTGTGTACCAACAAAGTTTTCCAAATTCAAGATTATGTTGTTATCGATCACATGTGTATATCGGAAACGGGAAGAGTTATCGAACATTTAAAACAAACTTGTACTGCCTAGGGATTAGGCGAGCTTATGGTCCAAATCTGGAGTCTCTAGCTCTTATAGTCTCTGATACAGACGGACGTACGGACAGACATGGCTATATCGACTCGGCTGTTGATGCTGATCAAGAATATATATACTTTATGGGGTCGGAGATGCTTCCTTCTGCCTGTTACATACTTTTGCACAAAACCATTATATCCTTTTTACCCATTTACAATGAGTTCAGGGTATACAAATATTTTGCAAACTTTTTTGCAAAAATTTTTAAAATTATAAAATTTTATATTTTTCTACAAAATAAGAAAATAAATAAATTTATAAATAAAAAATTACTTAATTATGTTTATTAGCTTTTAAATTTGTTGTAAGATTTTTAATATATTTTTTTAAAAATATTTTCTCGAATATTTGTAGTAAAATTCAGACATTCGACTAGAATCAAAGCTTTTTTTTACATTTAATAGTTTTCTTAATATAGTCATCTGAAAGGCAATGAAGCTCATTAGGCTTAGTTTATCGCAATTTCTTGCAGTGTAGCACCAGTTGCACTTACAAGTTGTTTTTCATTAATTATGAGCGAACTGCTGTTTCATTGGAAAAACGTGCAAAACGTTTTGGCTCTAGGCGGCTTAGCCAAGTGAATGATTCGAATCTGTTTCTCGCTCGGCAACATGAGGCGCCACTAAGCGGTTCAACTTTGTTGACGCTGCTGCTGCCACTGCTGCTGTTCATGTTGATGTTGCATGTGCCTCTAATCGAGGGGCGCCATCATCAGCATCGGCATCAACAACATTATGATCATGATCATGGGTCAAGGTAGCCGGGAAGACACAGTTGATAGGCGCGGCAAGGTGCCTTTGGCCATTAACGCATTGCGTTCCACGTTTCTACTTGCGTACTTGCCACGTTCGACATTCTATTAAATTAGCTGCAAAGCGGCCTCCACTCTTACCTCTTTCCCTTTTCGTATCGTCGTTATTTAGTATGCACGCCCACTTGGTCGAAAACCTGAACAGCAGCGGATGCAGCGGCTACTGTTTCTGTGTATGTGTGTGTGTGTGTGTGTGTGTGTGTGTGTGTGTGTGTGTGTGTGTGTGTTTGCCCCCAAGTTTTGTTTGCAATTTGTTAATAGGCTGTGGCATGCAGCATGTAAATACCTTAGATTCAATGCAAGAGGAGTTTTGGTGGGCTTCAAAGGGGTATACAGTGAAAAAAATTAGATTAGATCGATTTACTCGAAATATTTGAAATTATTAGGATTCACTACTTGAGTGACTGACTGCTATCAACGCACAGCTCAAACGATAAGACATATCTACGTTATTGATGGATCGTCGAATAGATTTTGCCAAAAATAAATCAGCTCTTTCGCTGCGTGTAGGCGCGGTAAGGATTGAAACCAACTGGGAACGTTGCATCCTGCAACGTGGTTGGCTCATTAGGTATGCGGTTTTAAGCTCTGCCTGGCTATTACCCGATTTGGTAAGCAGTAGCTGAAAATGGTCTGTCGTGGCAACTTAATCCGTTCGATTCAAAATTTGCACATGTGTTTGGCCAAAAGAATTAGCCCTTGGCCAAAGTTATTTCAGGCATCTATTAGTCATAAAAAGAGAGCCGATTCGAGACTAAACATTGGCTATTCATTGCAATTTGGCTTCATTTTCATTATTTTCGGGGCTAGGCTATTCTCCTACTTAGTTGCTTGACGTGAGCCGAGTCTGAACTCATTCGCACGCTGGACGCTGTGTTGGTTGTACTTGACTTCTTGAACCAGCGCCCACAGAGCGTGACTGGACTGTTGCTCTTATTGTTGTTGTTGTTGCTGTTGTTCTGGGTACGTTTAACCAAACCCAAGTCCAAACCCAACGACAGCCAGCCAGCCAGCTCAAAATTGGCTAACCAAAAACTAACAACAATAAGCATTGTGGCTAGTGTTGTTGTTGTTGTTATTGTTGTTGGTGTTATTGTTGTTGGTGTTGGCGTTGCTTGTTCTGGTTACTTGTGCTTGTTTAGATAGACAATCTGTTGAACGCCACTTGAAATAGAATTTTCCCACCAGCTAAAAATAAAAATTCAAACATGCCAACATGTCAACAGTGCTCGACTTTTGGAATGCTCTACAGAATGCCCTGTGTAATATTTTATATAGCAAGTTTGATAAGTTTTAAGTAGGGCTGAATGCTGATAATCGACGTACTCCACAGCAAGAATATTTATCGAATTCATTCGTATTCGATTGATTTTTAAAACTGAATTTTTTTTTGTCACCAGAAGAACTCCAATCTTTGCTCGATTGACAGCGGAAACTCTTATCGAGAGTAAGCTAGTTATCGATATTAAGTTGATCGATATACATATTTGTTAACCTTCATGTCTCTCAAGTGTAACTAGATATCCAATCTTCGTTCGATTGACTCGTTTTCACAACGGAAACACTTAACGAGAGTTAGATAGTTATCGATATTAAGTTGATCGATATACATAACTGTTAACCTTCATGTCTCTCAAGTGTAACTAGATATCCAATCTATGTTCGATTGACTTAATTTTACAACGGAAACACTTATCGAGAGCTAGTTATCGATATCAAATTGATCGATAATCATATTTGATAACCTTCATGTCTCTCAAGTAAGTCATTATTATAATCTGTGTAATATTTTATACATCAAGTTTGATAAGTTTTAAGTAGTGTTGAATATATCTCAATTGTGATAAATCGATACACTTTTTGGCAGTAATATTTATCGAATTTGATTGATTTTTAAAGCTGCAATATCTTTTGTCACCAGGAGAACTCCAATATTCGTTCGCTTGATTCGTTTTCACAACGGAAACACTTATTGAGAGTAGTTATCGATATTAAGTTGATCGATATTAAGTTGATCGATTTACATAACTGTTAACCTTCACGTCTCTCAAGTAAGTCATTTCAAAAACGGAAACACTTATCGAGAGTTAGCTAGTTATCGATATTAAATTGATCGATATACAGATTTAATAACCTTCATGTCTCTCAAGCAAGTCATTAGTCGTTATGCTATATGATGTATAGAAAACTGGTATTAAATATCGATCGCAGAATTTTTAACCACGGATCAAGCAACTCAATCGCGATATACACCCCATTCAATGGTGTGACGGGAATGCATTACGTTTTCATATTCATTGTCTCGTTTCTTATCTGTTTGTGAAGAAACGGATATACACAGACGTAGATATTTATAGTTCTTATTTATACAATAATCATTTTTTTTGCAAGTGGTCGGCATTTTTTGCGCTGCTGTTCATGCTTCAGAAGTTGGAGACATGTGGGAGAATAGCTTGAGCTTGAGTACTTAACTGCAAATTATACAGAACAACTTGGGTAAGGGGGCTGGACCCGACTTCAAACTATAATAATAATAAATGAAAATGTCTGTAATTCTCATGTGCCGACTGACCGGCAAAAAGAAAAAAAAGGGAAATAAGAGAAAAAACAACACAGCCAGCACTTGCTTATTATGCAGCTCATTTGGTTGGGCTGGGAGTGAGAGGGGGCGAATGTGAAGGGTCTCAAAGAATTCACACAGCTGGAATTTGAAGCTAAGCCAAATAGACGCGAATAATGTAAACGAACTCTGTTTGGGTTAACGAGGGGATTAGGGGGGCGAAAGGGGATAAAGCATGTTGACCCATTCATTATTGGCTGCTATCAATAAAAAACAAACTTATGATTGCTGTTGAAAAGTTCATATTTGGGTTATAATTAACGAGTGCTGTTTGTTAAATACAGCAAAAAAAAAACAACAAACAGCTGTCAGGGACATCCATCATTTCAGGGGGCTTAGCCAGGTGACATGGGAACATCCGTTGCAACGAAAAAAATGGGAATGAGATGGGGATGAGTGAGCTGCCTTTGAGCGCATTTGGTGAAAATAAGTCAGAATTTTTTCATGAAATAAATGGATAAAAAGTTTTCATGATATTCATAGTTGGCTATAATAAGTCTTTTCAACTAAATTTCTTGAATCAAGAAAGATTTCATCTCATCAATCTTTAAAGTGATTCTGTACTGAAATCAACGATTTGTGGATTCAAGCTGATTAAGTTTGCTATAAAAAGAAAGATTCGAATTATTATTATAAGTTAATATCCTACTTGAACTAACAATCCTTTAGCTTGTGATCTTTTCAACTTGTTCTTCTTTTTCTTCTTCTTCTGTACAGAAATGTTTTTTGGATTCAAGCTGATTAAGTTTGCTATAAAAAGAAAGATTCGAATTATTATTATAAGTTAATATCCTACTTGAACTAACAATCCTTTAGCTTGTGATCTTTTCAACTTGTTCTTCTTTTTCTTCTTCTTCTGTACAGAAATGTTTTTTGGATTCAAGCTGATTAAGTTTGCTATAAAAAGAAAGATTCGAATTATTATTATAAGTTAATATCCTACTTGAACTAACAATCCTTTAGCTTGTGATCTTTTCAACTTGTTCTTCTTTTTCTTCTTCTTCTGTACAGAAATGTTTTTTGGATTCAAGCTGATTAAGTTTGCTATAAAAAGAATTATTCGAATTATAATTATAAGTTAATATCCTACTTGAACTAACAATACTTTAGCTTGTGACCTTTGCAAATCGTTTGAAATATGTAGAAAATTATTTTTGCCAATTATATTTCGATCGAACAACCCTCGCATCAAGCACTCCACACCGGTGTGGGGTTCAATAAACTTGCTTCGCTGCTAAAGTTTTGTGCAGCAGACGCAAAAATCTGTGCTGCAGCTGCTGAAAACCCAAAGTGGACTTGCAACAGACTGAGAGCGGGTAGAGAGGCGGGCTGGCGAGGTGGTCTGTCGCTGTGGGCCTGCGATACACTTCATTTTGACAGATTACATCTCATTATGTACACCTCGCGGTCAGTTTGGAAATAAAATATAAAAAAAAATAACGAGTTAAGGCTGCCACTGCCACAAAGCACAGTTTGACAGCCACTGCAGCGAGTTTGCAAACGCGTTGTGGCCAAGATTGATGGCTCGATATATTGGCTTTGCATAACAAATTCTCCTTTTTTTTTCTTTTGCAATGATGATGACGTCCACGAGGCTGCCATTGACTTATGGCCACTTCAAATTAATTCTCAAGTGAAGATCGGGCGCAAAAGGGAAACGAACAGCAGGCCAATTGACTGTAAAGATATCCTGTAAGTGAGTATCAAGTGGTTTTATCTTTAATTTGCAGTCATAAAAGGCAGACAAATGTGGATTGGCAATCAGATAGAATATTGTGCAAAGTGATTGACAAGGAGATACCCTGTAAGCAGGTGAAATACAATATCACATAAGATAGTTATGTAGTTCGATTGGTGTTTTAATGCTTTTTTGGAGACTGAACGACTACCACATACCCTTTGCAAGAGCTCAAGGAAGAAGAAAAATTACTTGTTGATCTTTATGAAACTCTCAGAATTTTAAGTTGACACTAAAAACTAGGCATATACCAAAAATCAAGTCATTCCACTTTAAAATAGTTTGGAAATAAGTAGATTTTCAATTTAAAGGTTAGGAAAAATATTACAAAATTAAATTAAGAATATTTACATACTCACGAATGATTCTTATAGCTTTTCTTCTTATAGCTATTCTTCTTATACATTTTCTTCTTATAACTTTTCTTCTTATACCTTTTCTTCTTGCACTTCCTACATTTTAAACTCAGAGGTTAGGAAAAATATTTAAAAATTAAACTAAAAATACATAAATACTCACGAATGATTATTATAACTTTTCTTCTTATACCTTTTTTTCTTATACCTTTTCTTATACCTTTTGTTATACCTTTTCTTATACCTTTTCTTAAGAAATTAAGAATAGATAAATACTCTCGAATGATTTTAATACCTTTTCTTCTTATACCTTTTCTTCTTATACCTTTTCTTCTTTTACCTTTTCTTATACCTTTTCTTCTTATTCCTTATCTTCTTATAGCTTTTCTTCTTATACCTTTTCTTCTTGCACTTCCTACATTTTAAATTTAAAGGTTAGGAAAAATATTTCAAAATTAAACTAAAAATACATAAATACTCACGAATGATTCTTATAACTTTTCTTCTTATACCTTTTCTTATACCTTTTCTTCTTATACCTTTTCTTCTTGCACTTCCTACATTTTAAATTTAAAGGTTAGGAAAAATATTTCAAATTTAAACTAAGAATAGATAAATACTCTCGAATGATTTTAATACCTTTTCTTCTTATACCTTTTCTTCTTATACCTTTTCTTCTTTTACCTTTTCTTATACCTTTTCTTCTTATTCCTTATCTTCTTATAGCTTTTCTTCTTATACCTTTTCTTCTTGCACTTCCTACATTTTAAATTTAAAGGTTAGGAAAAATATTTCAAAATTAAACTAAAAATACATAAATACTCACGAATGATTCTTATAACTTTTCTTCTTATACCTTTTCTTATACCTTTTCTTCTTATACCTTTTCTTCTTATACCTTTTCTTCTTATACCTTTTCTTCTTGCACTTCCTACACTCAATACATTACTTAACCTTTCCCTCTACTCTACTTTTTAATGTTCCTACAGGGTATCTCATATACTTTGCCATGTTGTTGCAATAAAATGCGCAACATATTTTCTTCACTCACATTGTTTATGGCAAGTTGAATTGAAGTTCATTTATATGGCAATTTAAAAACAATTTACGTGTTGCATGTGCCGTTAATTTATCAAGTAGTCGACTCGCTACTTTAAAACAATTCGCTTCCCAGACCCAAAGAGAGCTCCGGACCCGATACGGTTCGAGATGAAGGAGGTGCTGCCAACTGTTTTTCAACACACTCATCATAGGCAATTAATTAAAAATTGAGCTGCCGCCAAGGCGTAGAGACAAACGTAGATGAGCGTTGCAGCGTTGTGGCATCCACAAACGACTTTTCCACTTTTCTTTTCGTTTTTTCATTTTTTTTTTGGGGGCGTGCTGGCATTATGATTTTTTCATTGATACAAATAGAGAAGCTGCCTCACACACACACACACACACACAGACAGACAGTGCGTGCTTGCAACTTGTTGCCGTTGCCGTTGCCGTTTCGAGTGGCATTATTTTTATTGCCTTCGCCTGGATAATAAGCACAAATTTATCAGCTTCGTACGTGCATGGGGCTTAAGACAGAGAGAGAGGGGGAAAGGTGTTGAGTCGAAGCAGCTTGTTGAATGTATCTCCCCCCCATTTTACCCCCCCAACCATACCATATCGACGAATTTCAAACGACTTGCTCGAGTTCAAATTGGGTTATTTTTAATGTAAAACTGCATAAATACTTAAATAAAATATGACACATAGACTTAAACCTATTGACAAAACTAGGGAACATTGGATGTAAGAAGAATTAGAATACTCTAAGACAGCGGTCGGGGAACTTTCTTAATCATTACCCCTAAATATTTTTAAAGGAAAAAAAAAAAATTCAAAAACAAAATTTTGTTCTCCTCCATTTCAAATTTTACTTTAACCCACAAAGGGGTAATTTACCCATGTTCCCCGACCGCTGCTCTAAGAACTTAACTATATTTCTTAGAAACTAAATATCGTATAATTATTTAACAATTTTTGTAAACTTAAGATATGGTTAAAAGAGAAAATTTTTCTTCAACTTTATAAACTTTAATCTTTCCATTCTTCAATACCTTTTGCAGTTCTTTAAAAGAGAAAATTTTTCTTCAACTTTATAAACTTTAATCTTTCCATTCTTCAATACCCTTTGCAGTTCTTTAAAAGGTAAAATTTTTTTTCAACTTTATAAACTTTAATCTTTCCATTCTTCAATACCTTTTGCAGTTCTTTAACGTCTATATCATTCTTATCTACTCATAATCACAGTGTTCTAAGAACCGTTTTGTCTTTCAGCTGAGCATTGAGTTCACTAAATATATATATGTACAACACCTAAGCTAATCCTTTCTACAAACAATAGACTAAAGTCCAGAAGAGCGCATTGAAGATGAGGAAGGCGAGGGGAAAGCAAAAACGCATCTTGCGATCAATCCACAGTGATACCTCCTTGGGTGTCATTGTGGCGAATGTTTGCGGCGCTTTCTCCTCCGTCGTGGCATCTGTCAGCTGCGCTGTGGACCCCGAACTTGATATGCTTGCATCATTTTCTTCCAGGCTTATGGCCGAGTTCTCCCTGCTCAACCCATTACCTATGATAATGGGCGTCTCAATGGTGATGACTGTATTAGATTGCTTAGTGCCGCAGACTTTGTTGCAGCCGCTTATTGTGCTCTGG
Organism: Scaptomyza reducta; assembly: GCA_035044485.1. Lineage (NCBI taxonomy): Eukaryota > Metazoa > Arthropoda > Insecta > Diptera > Drosophilidae > Scaptomyza > Scaptomyza reducta. The sequence continues at coordinate 58,208 of JAWNNV010000170.1, read as the reverse complement.
CTGCGATTGAAGCTTCTGGGATTGCGCTTCAGCTTGGGCACAAATGTGGATCTAACGATATATTTGGTGGTTCGTTTCTTCAGCTCCAGATTGTTGTTGCGTCGCCAAATGGTGTTGACAAAGGCAAACTCCATCAGGCTGCCAAAGATGAAGACGGTGCAGACCAGAAACCAGACCTCCGACATCGTTACATAGCTGACCTTGGACAAGCTGTTCTCCTGCGAGAGCGACAGGGTTATGAAGGACAACAGTGTGGAGCAACCCAGCATGGAACGTGCTGGCGTTTGATCCGCTTGAAGCCAAAAGGATACCCATGAGATGGCCACAATCATCATCGATGGCACAAAATAATCGATTATATAGTAGCCGACCTCTCGACTGAGCAGGACACTAAACTTCAATGCACTATAGTTGCCCTTCAAGGCGCCATGTGACATTGTATATTCATCCGAGACACTGATACTCTCATTGGTAACCCAACCATAAAGATCGTATTCAGTTAGTTGGAGTTGCGTATGGAAAGTGACAGGATTTGTTGGCTCCCAATGGAGTTGCAACATCGAAGTGTTATACATCCAACTCTCCAGGACTGTGGTGCATTTCTGTTCATCGAACGGGAACTTTTGAAAGTTCATCCAACAGTATAAAGTAGCTTGTATCCGGGTTGAGACCAGCACCGTTCCATCCGGATAAATGGTCGTTAGCATATCCTTCTCATTGGTGCCCAGAATCATCGAGCTCTGCTCATTGGCCAGATAGATGTGTGGCACCCAAAGCAATTCCCTTAAATCCGTACCACCCACAATCGGTTGCTGACGGTTCGGAGCATAATTGGCAAAGGCCAAACGTGAATCGTTGAATCTCAACTGGAGCAAACCTTGTAGCATAAACTCCAAGGCATTCGAATCCAAGTCTTTCAGCGCATAGATATAAAATCGAGCATAAACCGGTATGGGTTGAATATCCCCACTCTTATTGAGTGTTATCGGTGGTTCATGGCGATCATAGCGACAACTGTCCGTTAATCGCGTAATAAGGTTCGTTTGACTCAAAGCATCTGCATTCAAAAGCGATGGACAACTCTCCTGAGACACATTAAGTGTGACCTTAAAGCTGGGATCGGTATCAGCCGAGGCTGAGGAGGTGTATGAACCATTGACAGCTGTAAGATGAAGAAGGGAGATAATAATAATCGTAAAAAGAAGAATCTATCACCGTATTTCCATATTATTATTATTATTATTATTCCTATATATATTTAATCTTGGGTTCACTATGTTAGAAATAATTTATTTATTTAGGTTTGTGTTTTATATTTAACATTTTCAAATATTTATATTTACGCATATGTTATTTTAATCGGATTACCAACTCGATATACGAAGCAATTATTGTACTAAGTTCTATATTATTATTATTATTATTATTATTATTCCTATATATATTAAAACTTAGTTCCACTATGTTAGAAATAATTTACTCGATTAGGTTTGTGTTTTATATTTAACATTTTCCAATAATTATATTTACACATAGATTATTTTAATCGGATTACCAACTCGATATACGAAGCAATTATTGTACTAAGTTCTATAACTATCTTTGATGAAAACAGATGTTTTTTCGATGGATATAAATATTTGTGCAGCTTTTTCATGCTTTGTAGTATTGGTTCTTTGTTCCTTATTAATTTCAAAACTTAGTTATTTCAATAAAGTCATGAGACGTAATATAAGCAATAATATCAGTCTATGGAATATGAGTGTTCGTTATTTGAAAAGATTATTTAAGGTGACTTTCTTCTTTTCAATTAAGTATTGTTAAGTTCTTCTTTCATTTAAGTATTGCTAAGTTTGGCATTATAAGAAAGTTATCTCAAGATCGTGCAATCGAAGACTTGATTGCTTTGGGGCTTACCAATTTGTGACTAGAATATAAATGACAACTATCTATTTTGGTTTGTGGTGACTCAACATTATATAACTTTTCGCTATGTAAGCTTTTGATATATTACCGCAAAAAAAACAATATGAAGTCATATTAGGTAACTATCGATAAAAAATATTAGCTAAAATATTTTTTAAAAATCCTTTGTATAAAGATTTGATGTTTCAAACAGTTTTTGATATTTTTGATTCCTCACTATTTAAAATTTGTTTCATTTCCGATTTCTCCAAACTTTATTACTTTGTCACTTGGGTTTTATTTCACTTTTAAAGTATAATTTGAGTAAGTCCTTAATTTGTTTAAAATATTTTTTTTTCCGAATGTTTTTGTATGCACTTAAACACTATAATTTTTTACATGCAGGATATTCGATTTTTAATTTTTTTGTATATAGGAAATGCTAATTTATTGCCAACATCGCAATAGATTTATTTGGTTTTCTTGAAACTAACCCAGTTGCACTTGTTGCAGGCTATGTTGATTATTGTAGCTTGCAGCTGTCACAAATCCAATACAAAGTAATCCCAATAGTCCTGCCAGGACTGCCATTGTATAATATTTCGATAATATGTATTTTTACGCGTCTGCGTTTTCACGGCCAACCGCTTGGCCTCCGTTCAGACAACTAACTGAATCGTTAACGTCTGCTTCTCGGTTCTAATAGATACATATATATATTACTAAGTTATTATATTAATAGCAGGAGTGGGTGGAGGGTAGATGGCGGCGCTTTTAAAACATGCGCCAAAAGCACTTTGCGACAGCTTGTACAAAGCAATTTCGCCAGCTGTTATCTCTGATACACATACATAAATATATATATAAGTAGTAGTTAAATAAATCGCCACTGAATGCAGGCTCTTAGGCTTTTCAGGCGCTCGCATTGGGCTAATTGTTGTTATCTGTTATCTACGAGTAGTGTGGCACGGAGCTGAATGCGAATTGTTTGCCCATGTCGAATATTTTTGATTAAGTGGCCAACGCTACTGTCAACTTTTGACAGCATTTAAACTTTCTGGTGTTGTTTTTTGTTGTTTTTACTATATTTATAAGCAACAGATATATTTGTGTCGTATATCAATTCGCTTTTGTTTTTGCCCTTTTGCCATATAATTGTTCATTTTGTAATTGATGATGAGCCATTCTGTCAGCAATATTGAGCGCCAGTATATTTTTGGCAATATATTTTTAAAGCGATTATTCAGCAATTCGATTAATACAAGTGATTAGTCTTCTTTTTTTTTAAATGTTCTGACTGGAATTTCTAGGAATTTTAGGGTAGATTTCGATTTAGTTAGAACTGAAGAGCTTATTAAATAGTATGGTTTCACATTTAGTCTTGGGTCCACAGTTTAGAAAATCTTTATAAACAAGTAAGAAGGCTCTAGTCGAGAAATCCCGACTATACGATACCTTGAACCCCATACTTTACAGTCACCGCTTGCAAGTATGTGTGTCTGTGTATGCACATACTGCATACTGAACTTAACTTCAATGTTCCATATCTCCGGTGTTTTTCAACCGATTTAAATACAAATTTCACAGATTGTCATTATTTTGTCCAATGTTTCAAACTGCATCCCAAAGTTTTCCAAATTCAAGATTTTGTTGTTATCGATCACATGTGTATATCGGAAACGGAAAAAGTAATCGATAAAAATTTCACAGATTGTCATAGTTTCGTTAAATGTTTCAAACTGCATCACAAAGTTTTCCAAATTCAAGATTTTGTTGTTATCGATCACATGTGTATATCGGAAACAGAAAAAGTTATCGATAAAAATTTCAGAGATTGTCATTATTTTGTCCAATGTTTCAAACTGCATCCCAAAGTTTTTCAAATTCAAGATTTTGTTGTTATCGATCACATGTGTATATCGGAAACGGGGAAAGTTATCGAAGTTATTGAAACAAACTTGTACTACCTAGGGATTAGGCAACTTATGTACCAAATCTGGAGTCTCTAGCTCGTATAGACTCTGAGATCGACGTCAAGTTTAAATAATCAGGAAAAATTCTACAAAAAAACTGATTCATATTGGAACTAACTACTTGATTAAATTAAAAAATAAATGTTTAAAAATCTAATATATAAAATAAAAAAGAAAGGGAAAGTAAATTCCACTTATTTTTACATCTGTTCCCATAATTTAAGTTTCCAAAACTCACATGAAACTAAAAGTACTTTTGAAACATAAATAGAGATTTCAGGAAAAACAACCCTCAAATTTGATGTCATCTATCCCCAACCCAACCAACAAGCACTTAAATGTATTTAGAAACGCTTCGAGCACGTGTTATTCCAGCTAAAAACTCGTAGATCATTAGGTAATCAAATATTTGCCCTGTGACTTATCACGCAGCTAAAATGGGTGAGGGTCTGGTCGAAACAGAGTCGACTCGTTTAGCGTTTATCTCACTTGAGGAGAGGATTTGTTTGTTTGGTCAACAACAACAGAAACTGCGTCAAACAATATGTTCTAAACAGAACTCTTCTTCACTTTCGCGAAAAGTGCAAAGTTGGCGTGAAAGTGACGCTGTACAGATAATACATGCCATAACCTATCTGTGGAAGTAAATTTAACACAAAATCTGTTAAAATGAAGCTGAAATGCAAATGGCATTAAACCAATTTAAGCACCTTTGGAATAGTTGTTGTTATTTCTACTCTCGCTGGCGCATTTAAGCCGACAGGAACATGGAAAGCTGCTCGCTGCTTACTAAGCCGATTTGAAAGCACATTTGGACTCAAATGCCGTTAAATGAAATAAAAACTGAAAACTGAAAACTGAAAAACTGAAAGCTGAAACCTGAATAAAACTAAAAAAAAAAGCCCATCACAATTCCCACCGATGTCGTGCTCAAAATGGCACAAAAACTGTCTGCAAAGTTTTGCAAGTTCTTTTTTTTTTTTTTTTTGGTTTTAGTTACTCCGGCAAATGCAAAAATTATAATCCCTTAAATGGCAAATGGGTTAGGCTTATGCCAGTTAGCTGCATACCCTACCCTTGACTACTCTCTCTTTCTAAAGTTGGGCAAATGTTGTCACTTTGGCATGTGGGAATTGTAAACTGTTTTCTAATTATCTTGCAATGGCCCAGAAGGTTTGCGTTCAAAAGTGGTCTCTGTTTACTCAGACAGCGACTAGAATGAAAGCTGTTAACCCCAAGGCACCTTCGATGAAGGACTTGGTGTCACAATATGCATGTGTGTATAGTTTTTGATAAATTTTGTTGTGATGCTTATAAAAGTTTTATTTGATATTTTTTAAGAACTTTTGCTACGGAATTTTGTTAACTGATGATTATTATTAAGTTATTCCTGAGATTAAGTTACAATTTTGTTGTGATGTTTATAAAAGTTTTATTTGAATTTTTTTTTAAGAACTTTTGCTATTGAATATTGTTAACTGATGATGTTTAGTAGGTTGTTTCTGAGATTAAGTTAAAATTTTGTTTGTTTCAAGTTATATTACGAATGGAAATACCAAACCGAAAATAATTGCATAACACTTTCCCACATCCTTAACTTAAAGTTGACTAAACTATTGAAAATGATATCTGCAAACTACTTTTTGTCTCATATGTTTCTTTGAAGTTCTCGATGTCAATCTTAAAGTTCCAGGGTATTTCTTCTGACAATGCACACTGAAGTGAGTAATGACAGATTTGAATTAATAGTTCTGGCTGTATGAGATGAAGCCTCTCGGACAACTTATTCCGTCCAGACGAGCCGTAGACGAAAGCGAGTTCAAGGCACAAGATAAAGTTATAGTTGACAGCTTTGGGCCGTAAATCAATCAGCTAGCTGTTGGGTCAACAAGGACTTTTTATCCTTGCTGCAGCCTGGCAATTGCAGTTGTAGCTCCTTATGGCTTTGATTAAAGATACTTTTAATCGTTATTTGGGTTTTATATCAGCTTTTTTTGTTGCGGTTTTCCATTTGCCATTCTCTGCACTTGAAAAATAATATTTGTTTGCATTGTTTTTGCCATTATTGTTTCCTTTTTGATTTATGCCTTGGTTTCAAGTGATTTCCGCTTGGCATTCAACACATTTTCCTTTACCCGCTTTGGCCACAAAACCACCCGAAAAATAGCGAAAAAGCGGGAAAATAAATTCATTCTTAAGTGCGAGCATTTGTCATTTGACATTTTGGTCGAGGGGTCCGATTTAATTCTTGTGTTTTTATTGCAATTCGTGGTTTCGGTTTCGTTTACGGTTGCAGTTTCACGGTTTACTTTGTGTGTTGGTTTTTTTTTTTTGTGATGCTTTTTTGGGTCTGTTTGGCTTTTGCCTTTGATTTTTGCGGTGCTTAAATGCTGGGGCCATGGTCGTTGTCTGGCGACTTTTCGCCTCTCTCCTTGCATCTTGTTTTGGCCGCATGCAGATTCATTCTGCCACAAATGCAGCTCATAAATTTATAACCCAAAAAAATAAAGAATTTTTTTTCCTTTTATTTCGTTTTTGGACTTTTGCGCGTAATTGAAAGCAACGGGATGTTTTCTACTCTTTGTTACACTGGACTACAACAAGTAAAATCAGAAAAAAAAACAAATCTTTAATCTAAAAATCTTGAAGTTTGTTTATTTTGAAGAACTTCTTTCGACTAAGAATTATTTATCTATTCAATATGGAATATTTTGCTTCCGTTTGAATCACTTTCTATAATTTTGATTAGTAACAATTTTTAAATATTTTTTTTATTGATTATTTTAGCATTTGTAAACCAAAAAATCTTAGTATATATATTTTTGAATGTTGAAGTATATATCTATCTATTCTATCTATTCAATATGGGTTGTTTAGCTCCCTTTTGAATCACTTTTTATAATACTGAATTTTACAAATTTTTTAAATTTTTTTTTTTATTATTTTAGCACTTGTAAAAGAAAAATTATGCCAAAAAAATCTTAGTATGTATATTTTTGAATATTGAAGTATTCAATTATGAAACTTAAGCCAAAAAATCTGAGTATATATATATTTGAATATTTAAGTATTCAATTATGAAACTTAAGCCAAAAAATCTTAGTATATTTATTTTTAAATATTGAAGTATATATCTATCTATTCAATATGGTTTTTTTTTAGCTCCCTTTTGAAACACTTTATAATTCTGATTATTAAATATTTTTTAATATATATATTTTTTTTATTGATTATTTTAGCACTTGTAAAAGAAAAATTATGCCAATAAATCTTAGTATATATATTTTAGAATTCAATTATGAAACTGAAGCCAAAAAAACTGAGTATATATATTTTTGAATATTGAAGTATTCAATTATGAACATTTTTGCATTTTTATTTATCTATTCAATATGGAATATTTAGCTCCCGTTTGAGTAACTTTCCACAATTTTGATTAGTTTAGTTTTTAAATATTTTTTTATTGATTATTTTAGCATTTGTAAAAGAAAACTTTAGCTGAAAAATCTTAGTATATATATTTTTGAATATTGAAGTATCTATTTATATATTTTATCTATTCAATATGGGTTGTTTATCTCCCTTTTGAATCACCTTTTATAATTCTGATTATTAAACATTTTTAAATATTTTTTTTTTTATTATAATTTTAGCACTTGTAAAAGAAAACTTAAGCTGAAAAATCTTAGTACATTTATTTTTGAATATTTAAGTATTTAATTATGAAACGTAAGCCAAAAAATCGGAGTATAGTTATTTTTGAATATTGAAGTATTTAATTATGAAACTTAAGCCAAAAAATCTTACTATATATATATTTGAATATTTAAGTATTCAATTATGAAACTTAAGCCAAAAAATTTTAGTATATTTATTTTTAAATATTGAAGTATATATCTATCTATTCAATATGGATTGTTTATCTCCCTTTTGAATCACCTTTTATAATTCTGATTATTAAACATTTTTTAATATTTTTTTTTTTTTAATATTTTAGCACTTGTGAAAGAAAACTTAAGCTGAAAAATCTTAGTATATTTATTTTTGAATATTGGAGTATTCAAATATGAAACTTAAGCCAAAAAATCTTAGTATATATATTTTTGAATATTGAAGTATTCAATTATGAACATTTTTGCATGCCTTTTTCATCTTTTCTTCAAGTGCATAATTTTGTATTTTTCCCCTAATCTGTGCTTTAAATTTATGGCAGTTCAGTGCGCCAAATGGTGGCAAGAGCAAAACATAAACCAAATCGCTTGCCAGTTGGCCATTGATTAAAGTTGTGCCTTGCTGTTGTTAACTCTTTTTGGTGGCTTACGCAAAATAAAAAATATATTTAGCCCGTCAATGCCTTGTAATCTGTCAAATTGGCAGGCTTCTGCGGCAAACGGAAGTGCGCACAAAAAGCGAACTTCAAATTTAAACAGGTTTGATTTAATGCTACACTTTCGGCCCTTAACTTACCAAAAAAAAAGAACGAAGTCAACACAAGCGAGATGGAAACTAAAAGGGCCTATGGAGCGAGCAAGTTCATTGTCCTGTGCCGCATTGCGGGCGTGGCTTTTGACTTTGAATTCACATTTTCAATACGTTTTTGCCTCCCTCCCTCTCTCTCTCTCTCTTTTGAGTAATTTGTAGTTACAATTTGAGTGCGTTTTAATAAGGAATATGATGTTTTAAGTAAATATATGTGATCCGAAGGGTATACTGGACCTTCGTGCATTATTAAAGCTCTTCAAAAATCCTTAAGAACTATTATTATTATTTGCTAAAGCTTTTATACTGACTAGAAAAGTTTAAGAATTTAAAAGATCATCAAAGATCGATTTGATCATAGAAAATTATTTTGTTTAGTGTATTTTGAACGAAAGTTTGTCTTCAAATTCGCTTTAAGACAGTTTTATATAATTTTAATATTTTTAATATTTTATATTTAGTGTATTTTGGATAAAAGTTACATTCAAAATTCACTTTAAAACAGTTTCTTATGACTTTCATATTTTTTTTTGCATTTTTAAGATGTTTTCACTAGTAAAAAAAAGTTTTAAATCGATCAAATTTATCATAGAAAATCATTTTGTTTAGTGTATTTTGAATGAAAATTCATCTTCAAATTAGCTTTGAGACAGTTCCTTATGACTTTAATATTTTTTTTTGTATTTTTATGATCAATTCTCTAGAAAAAAACAATTTTTAATCGATTATATGTTTCTGTATATGATTTTAATATTTTTGTTCTGTTTTTTAGGATAGATTCTCTAATAAAAAAAATTTTAATCGATTATATGTTTTTGTATCTTTTCAAACATCATTTTTGTTATACGCACACATCTTAAATATCTTTGAAAAATGTTTTTTTTTTCTCAAATTCCAGGGTACCTAATAGTTTTACTGTTTCTTAGCTATTCAACACTCTTTTACATATGCGTGGGAACTCTTTGGAGATGAGTTAAACAAAACATGTCGAGAAATCCCGACTACAAGATACCCTGAACCCTATACTTTAAACATACAGTCAGTGCTTGCAAGTATGTGTGTGTGTACGCATATACTGCATACTTGACATAACTTCAATGTTCCATATCTCCGGTGTTTCCCGACCGATTTTAATAAAAATATCACAGATTGTCATTGTTCCAATTAATGTTTCAAACTGCATCATAAAGTTTTCTGAATTCAAGATTTTGTTGTTATCGATCACATGTGTATATCGGAAACGGGGAAAGTTATCCAAAATTTAAAACAAACTTATAATGCCTAGAGATTAGGCAAGCTTTTGTTCCAAATCTGGAGTCTCTAGCTCTTATAGTCTCTGATATATCGACTCGGCTCTTGATGCTGATCAAGAATATATATACTTTATGGGGTCGGGGATGCTTCCTTCTGCCTGTTACATACTCTTGCACAAAACCATTATACCCTTTATACCCATTTTCAATGGGTTCAGGGTATAAACATAGGCATGGAAAAGTGCATATGGATTGAAGTAGTAATTCGTGTAGCATTACTCACATACTAAGTGTAATAATAATAATAATAAAATCATTAACTCCGTCACACACATTCCCACACTCACATAATCACAGTCAACATCAACTCGACTCTTCGTATGAAACTTTCACTCGATGGCATTGACATTATCAACTTGGAGTTGAGAGTTTTGAAGTAATAAAATAAAAGTTATATATTTGTGAATTTTCCCAGCTATGTAATTGATCATTTCGGAGTGCCTGAAACGAAGTCTTAGCACCAAATATATCTAAGATATATCTGAAAATAAACAGCAATAAGTTAAAACAAATTCGAATTAAGCGATCAATAATCATTGTAAATACGCCAAAGGCGATAAGCCACAAATATTAACGCACCACCGAACCACAAACAATGCTGATGGAGAGCCCTAAAAACCAAGCCTGCAACTAGAAGGGGTTCGTGGATTAAGGCTTCAACGCGGGGTACATGGAAGTAGAGGGTAAAGGGGGAAACCTGGAAACCTACTAAGCCCTAAACATGTGAATGGTAAATATTTTCTAACAGAAAAAAAAACTTGAACCAAAAAAAATTATGAACCAAAAAAAATTATTAAAGTTAAAAGTTCATTTAGAGAAAAGTTTGAAATATTAAATTAAATATATATAATAATATTAAAGCAAAACTTGAACCAAAAAAAATTATTAAAACTAAAATTTGATTTAGAGAAAAGTTTGAAATATGAAATATGGTAAATATTTTATAAGAGAAAGCAAAACTTGAAGCAAAAAAAAATTATTAAAATTAAACTATGATTTAGAGAAAAGTTTGAAAAATGAAATATTTTCTAAAAGAAAGCAAAACTTGAACCAAAAAAAAAATTAGTATAATTAAATTATTTAGAGAAAAGTTCGAAATATTAAAATTAAATTATTTAGAGAAAAGTTCGAAATATGAAATATGGTAAATATTTTCTAAGAGAAAGCAAAACATGAACCAAAAAAAATTATGAACCAAAAAAAATTATGAAAATTAAAATTTGATTTTGAGAAAAGTTTGAAATATTAAATATTTTCTATGAGAAAGCAAAACTTGAACCAAAAAAAATTATTAAAATTAAAATTTGATTTAGAGAAAAGTTTGAAATATGAAATATTTTCTAAGAGAAAGCAAAACATGAACCAAAAAAAATTATGGAAATTAAAATTTGATTTAGAGAAAAGTTTGAAATATTAAATATTTTCTATGAGAAAGCAAAACTTGAACCAAAAAAAAATTATTAAAATTAAATTATTTAGAGAAAAGTTCGAAATATTAAAATTAAATTATTTAGAAAAAAGTTTGAAATATGGTAAATATTTTCTAAGAGAAAGCAAAACATGAACCAAAAAAAATTATGAACCAAAAAAAATTATGAAAAATAAAATTTGATTTACAGAAAAGTTTGAAATATGAAATATTTTCTACGAGAAAGCAAAACATGAACCAAAAAAAATTATGAAAATTAAACTATGATTTCGAGAAAAGTTTGAAATGTGAATAAAAATGCATTTATAATATTTCCGCATGGAGTTTGTCGGTCTAAGTCGAATCAGAATTGAAAATGAAGCTCAAATATATTTAACTCCATGAACCGGTTTTTGAACCAACTAAGACAGAAAAAATTAACCATGTTACGTCCCAAATTAATCAGATTAGATTATATTATCATTAGCTATTGATTGAGTGTTTTTTTTACAAGGATTGGTTTATAGCTGAGCAACATTTAAACTGAACCTTTAACCGAACCAAAACCATTTTACCACAAGTTAAGTTTTCATCACTTTCATCTCTGTGAACCGAACCTTTCAGTCGAACCATTGAAGTTGGAACAATAAATTTGATTGCTACGAACAGTTTTACCTCTGTGAACCGAACCTTAGACCGAACCAGAGATAATAGAAAGATACTTGTACCATAAATGTAATTTGCTTTACCCTCCACATTCCTGGCTAATATCCTGTCTACGCTTATGAGCATTATATGGGCCTGGCTGTGGCTTTGGCTTTGCCCGTTGTAGATAAACAATAGAAAAGCATAGAGGGAACGGAACCGAAACGGAACGGAACGGGTCAGCATTGAGAGCTAAACGCTTGAGGCCGCTGCTTGAGTTTTTCTTCTTCTTCGAAACAAAGTAAGCTAGCGAACATTGAATGCAAACAACAGAGAAAGATAGAAAAAAAGAAAGAAAAAACCCAAAAAAAAAAGCAAAAGATGCTTCGGACACTCAATGATGATGATGATGAGCATAGCAAATACAAATTATGGTTGAAAAGCGCTACGTAAATACTGCAATCATTTTAATAGACCAAAAACGGCGGCGCATAAGCCATAAACCAAACGCCAGGCCTCTTTCACAGAAAGCCTTTAGTTTCGTTCAAAGTTCTATGAGAAATTGAAGGCGTTCATGCGAAAGAATGCCAAAAGTGCAACAGTTCGTTTTTGTCAGAGATGGCAACGTGCTAGATCGCTTCAAAATGTTACAGGCACGACTTAAGCACTTGGAAACTTTTTGAAAATACAGATATATGTTTCTATATGTTGATTTTTCACATTAATAATTAATATTAGTGGTAATCAATTGAATTTAATATTTAAAACATATTTTCCTTTCGAATCTCATTTACACTCTCTCTGATCGTGTCACGTCACGCTCTCATCTCTCAATCGAACGTTCGAAGTCGAAATCGAGAGCCGATGCCGATGCCGATATTCGCAGCAGCAACGGCACGCGAGCATCGAAAATTGCAGTCCGATGATGATGCGGTTTTATTACACAAGTTTAGCTCTCAAATTAGCGTAGATAAATTTCTAGCTGAAATTCCTTTTCCTCATTCGCTCTCTCATTGTGTGTGCGTGCATGTGTGTGTGTGTTGGCTAGACGATGACCAATGGCCGATAGTGGGCGCTGTGCAATAAGAAAAAAATAACAATAACAACATAACTAGAAAATGGCACGCAAAGTTTTTTTTTCTGCAGCCTCATTGTTAGTTAGTTTTTGTTGCATTTTGGGTGATCTGCAATCATGGCAAATTATATTGAAAAATTCCCAATGTCTGTTACTCTAAATGCCGGGCATTAATAGGCATCATCTACGAATACTTTTGAATTTATTTTTTCCCTCATTCAGACATTCAGCAGCACACTTAAGACAATTAGATCCCAAGGCATCAGTTACTTGTATGCATGATATAAAACAGATGCTAATTCTACCTCCACATCCACTCCTCAAACCCACCACACAAAATAGCTTCTTCAGCTTGTCTTGGTGATGGTGTTTTTTTTTCTTTTTCCATGTGGATGTCAAATTCGTTGTGTTTATTTTTGTGGTCGTTGGCATCGCCGACACTCGCTCGCACGCTCTCTCACTCTCCGTTGGCATGCGCATGCTTGCTCTCCAAGTCTCCAATTTTTTTGCATTGTTTGTTGTGCTCGTACCATTCGTAACATGTGCTCTACAGTTTTTGATAAGGTGTTAAAAATGTGTTAAAAAATCATAAAATTAATGATTTAAAATTTAGAAGAAAGAAATTTAATGAATTATGTTAGTTTATGATTGGAAAATGTGTTTCTAAAGTTAAATTTAATATATTCTCGACTTATTTAAAAAAAAAAAAACTCACTACTTAACATATTATTCTATCTAAATACTAATAACAATAACTTTTATAAATATTCACAATCTTCTCATTTGATCTTGGTTATCAACATTTTGAGACCGGCTTCTTTTGCCCACACGTGCTTTATGCCAACGCTCTTTCTCTCTTTCGCTCTCACAGCGGCCGGCACTTGTGAAACTCTCCACAGCTGGCGCCAAAACCGTTTGCCGCCAACACCATCCACACTTGCGTTCCACACGGAGTCGCACTGAAGTTGGCTCCAAAAACGCTAGCGAACGAAACAGTTGCTGTTGATACATCGTGGCGAACGCACGTTTGCAGCGCACGTTTTATTCGGCAAGAAAAAAGGTATCGCGACTCGCTTCGGAATTCGAATTCGGTGTCGGTATCGGTGTCGGTGTCGGTTGCGTTTGCGTTGTTCGGTAAATCGTTCGATCGTTGCAATTGAAGCGGCGAATTGCATTCGGCTGTCGCTTTGATTGATGGACTGAACGCAGTTGTCCACTTGGACTCGGTCAGTGCAGTCAGTTAAGCGCGTGTTTCGCATTCTTCGCAAGCCATTGATTTAACGGTTAATAAAATCGAATCGCAAACAAATAAATTGCTTACAATTTTATTAATACCGGACCTTGACTACTTGGGCATTTGATAGCGGTACCCGCTGGCGCTTCTAAACATAACAAAACCATACATAAAACAAATTCAATTTTTTGGCAATGTTTATCGAGTTCGCGTTCATGTTATTTTCCGCTCCCGCTCCTGACTCCTTTTGATTTTTTTTTTCAACGAAACTCAACGACAGCGTCGTGTGCTTTGCCTTCATAAATTATACAAAGCGCATTTTTGTTTGTGAAACGACTTGCAAATAAATAAGCATTTACGCTCTTTATTACTATTGTGCCGAAGTGCGCGCTCGTTCGTTCGTGTGTGTGTGTGCGTGTGCGTGTGTGTGTTTTCGAATTCGTTCGTGTGTGTATGTGTGCTTAAGTGAGTTCTGCAGAAATCGGTCCCATGCGGCGCAAAACCCCAAAAGCAGCAAATACAAAATAAAAAGCCGACATAGCCAAAAGTAATATCATCTTTTCGCATACAATCACATATATATATATATTTAGAGCTGCGGCCCAGATTTGTGTGTGCCGATAACCGAAAAAAACAACAACAACACCGCGATCTATCTCACACATACAATATACAAATACACGCATACACTGTGTTTATGTGTATTAATAACTATAGGTAAGTTATTGTTGTTCGCTTCGCACACATTGAACTTTCACAGTTAAGGTTCACAGTTATAAAAACACGCAAAGTGCATTGACTTGCAATAAAAAAAAACAAAAACAAAAAAAGAGAAACAAAACACATACAAATACGCATAAATCTGCGTAAGTGTTGTTATTGTGCATTGAAATTACAGTAAATACTCGAAAATTAGAACAGGCGTGTTTGAGAAGTTTTTAAGAAATAAATGGGTTTGTTTTAAATGATTCAAACGTTTAGAATTAGTTTGAAAGAAGTTCAAAACTATAAAATAAAAGTTAAAAATTTGTCGACTTTTAAATTTCATTAAAGAAATTTTCATAAAGAAAATATTTTATGCGGATAACAAACAAAAATAATTTTGAGAAAATCACAGCAGAAAAAAAAAAAAATTTAAATAAATAATTTTAAAAAATTTCATCTAAAAAAAAAAAATTGAAATAAATAAATTTCACCTAAAAAAAAGGTTTCAAAGTTTATAAACATCAAAAATATTTAATTTTTAAATTTTCGTTTGCTTTTCAATGTTAATAAAAACTAAAATTAATTAATATTTGAATGTTAATAAAAACCATAATTATTTGCGTTGTACTTTAAATCAAAGCGCAAATGTTTATGTTCAAAAATTAAATTCCAAATATCAAAAAAATCCGATTTTACTCTAAATTTTTCGTGTTTATTTCAAAACTTTGCTTTTAGCAGAATATCCTGTATAGAGTTTGTGTCCTGTAAATAGTGAAGTTTGATTGCTACAGAAAAACGTTTTGTTCACTATACACAAGGGACTACTGTACTTCAGCAGCAGCAACAACAACAACAGAAGCATCCTTCTTAACCCTTCCACACTTCCCCTCCTCCTCCGCACCTTTATTGTTGTCTTCATCAGCGAGCGACACATAATTGAAGCAAAATTGCAAAACTGTCAAATGGCAACACTCTATGTGTGTGTGTGTGTGTGTGTGTGCATGCAACATACGCATTACTGTGTTGTGTGCAGGGTGTCTGTCTAACTGCCAGCCACTAATGAATAAATAAGTGCCACTAATAGTTTTCGCACTTCCTGCTGCACGTTGAAGCCAACGCAATTAACCAACAACAGCTTGCCACACTTGGCAACTATTCCAGCCAGCTTGCAACCCAATGCGAGTCACCGCAAAAAGCAGAGCAGCTCATCAAATTGCAGTTCAGGCTTTGTGTTAGAGAGGGAGAGAGAGAGAGTGAAAGAGTGAGAGAGAGGGAGAGTGAAGGAACAAATCTTGGTAACAACAACAAGTTTATTGCTAACATGTTGACAATATTTAATTAACAGCAAAAAAGTCAAGGCTGAAACAACAACAACAACAACATTCATAATAACTTAATTGTATATTCCGAGATTTTAATGATGTTGATTTTTACGTTTAAATTTGATTTTTTATGGTTCTGCGAGAAGTAAAAATGATAATAAATATTTTAGTCATAAAAATATTAAAATAATAAAAATAATTCTTATATGTTATATCTTGAAGTGGTGAAAAAAACGTTTTAATTAAATTTTAAATGTTTATATATATTTTAATTAATTTTTAATTTCTTATTCTGTTCAATTCCCAAGATTCATTTTTTTTACTTTTTTGTGGTAATGAGAAATATTTTAGCCATAAAAATATCAAAATAATAAAAATAATTCTTCTAATTCCTATTTTTTATCTCTTCAAGTTATGAAAAAATAGTTTTTAATTAAATTTTAAACGTTTATGTATATTTTAATTAATTTTTAATTTTTTATTCTGTTCAATTTTCAAGATTTTTTTATGGTTTTGCGATAAGTAAAAATGATGAGAAATATTTTGGCCATAAAAATATTAAAATAATCAAAATATATATTTTTTATCTTGAAGTTATGAAAACAAAGTTTTTAATTAAATTTTAAATGTTTATATATATTTTAATTAAATTTCTTTTCTGTTCAATTCCCTGTAATAATTTTGTTCTTATAATTTTGATTTATTCGTTTATTTTTTATGGTTTTGTAATACGTAAATTTTACTTTTTTGTAATGAGAAATATTTTAGCCATAAAAATATCAAAATTATAAAAAAAAATATTCCAAAACTTATATTTTATCTCTTGAAGTTGTGAGAAAAAAGTTTTTATTTAAATTTGAAACGTTTATATATATTTTGATTAATTTTTAAATGTTTATATATAGATTTTAATTAATTTTTTATTCTGTTCAATTCCCGAGATTAATGTTTTCTAATGATTTTTATTTTTTAGTTTAAATTTGATTTTTTATGGTTTTGCGAGAAGTAAAAATGATGCGAAATATTTTGGCCATAAAAATATTAAAATAATAAAAATAATTCTTATATTTTTATCTTAAAGTTAAGAAAAAAAAGAAAAAAAGTTTTTAATTAAATTTTAAATGTTTATATATATTTTAATTAATTTGTAATTTCTTATTCTGTTCAATTCCCAAGATTCATTTTTTTTTTACTTTTTTGTGGTAATGAGAAAGATTTTAGCCATAAAAATATCAATATAATAAAAATAATTCTTCCAATTCCTATTTTTTATCTCTTCAAGTATATTTTAATTAATTTTTAATTTTTTATTCTGATCAATTTCCAAGATTTTTTATGGTTTTGCGATAAGTAAAAATGACGATGGCCATAAAAATATTAAAATAATCAATATAATTCTTATATTTTCTATCTTGAAGTGGTGAAAATATATATTTTAATTAATTTTTTATTCGGTTCAATAATAAGTAATAATTTTTGTTCTTATCTTTTTGATTTTTTCGTTTAAATTTGATTTTTTTATGGTTTTATAATAAGTAAATTTTACCTTTTTTTGTAATGAGAAATATTTTAGCCATAAAAATATCAAAATTATAAAAAAGAATATTCCAAAACTTCTATTTTATCTCTTGAAGTTGTAGGAAAAAGTTTTTAGTTAAATTTGAAACGTTTATATATATATATATATATATTTTTTTTTAAAATGTTTATATATGTATTTTAATTAATTTTTAATTTTTTATTATGTTCCATTCCCAAGATTAATTTTTTTTAATTACTCACATTTTTTCTCATCAGTTTCTTACTTGTTAAGAGTTTTAATCAAAGAGTATTTCTTGGTGTTTCGCAACTTTAAAGTTGTAACTTTTGTTTTTTATTATTTTGTTGTTGTTGTTGCTGCCACAACGTGTTCTGTGGGCCGTGGCAAGCAAGTCAATTGGCTGTTGTCGCGACGTAATAATTATTTTATTTGCCTATCCCACACACACACGTACACACACACACACACACACAACCGAACAGAAGAGTAAACAAAATAACTATAAGAACCCCATTATTATTATTATTTTTTTTATTATTTTTGCTTTTTTACTTAAACATTTATTTTTGCATTTTTATGGTGCAACTGCCACATTTATCGCAACATGCAGCAGCCTCTATCTCTCTCTCACTCTCTCTTTGTGTAGCTGTCTCTGTCGCACAACATTTCCGCTCACAACTATTTGTGCCACAGCGGATGTGTGCCTCAAACCTCAAAGCCTGGCAATTACACTGCAACAAATCTATGCAGACTTCAACTCTAGATAGAATTTTTATTTGATTATGTTAAACTTTCTTTTTGAATCAAAATTAAAGGATATTCAATATGTTTAAACAAAGTTCTTTCGGCACGTTTATCCTTCCTTAAGTCTGCTCGACTTTTTCCAGTGTACGAACTAACGTTTTTTTTTTTGCCCAAAGATAAACATCACAAACGAGGCAGCGAAACGGAGGCAGCTTCAACGTTGACTGCCACAAGTGAAATAATAACATAAAAAGGAAATCTAATGGAAGTGAAAAATAAATGTGCAAAGGTACCAACAAGTACCAGAGAGGGGGTGGGGGAAGCACTGCTGCTGTCGCATTGACCATCAACAGCAACAACAACTTCCTCATTTGCTTATCACAAAGTTGATTATTTTTTAACATTTATGTTGTTGATGGTTTGTGCTTGATTTTGCTTGCTGAGAGACTCATCAACTTTTAATTAGTTGTAATTTGTGAATTCAACGTCAAAGACAAGCCACAAAGAGAGAGGGAGGGGTGGGGGTTGGTAGGAGGAGAGGCAGGGGAGCTGTTGCCGGCAACTTTTTAGACACAACTCTTGATGATGATGTTGCCAGTTGCCAGTTGTTGTTGATTGTTGCCACCAGATAGATATGCCTGATAAATACTAGGTTACAAGCCCCCCCATAACCCCCGCATAACCCCCGCATAACCCCCGCATAATCCCGCATAACCCCCCATAACCCCTTTAACTCCCTTTCGCACCATCCGCCAAGCTTTTCGGGCTTTGCCGCATCCATCAAGCCAGCTGTCAGCAGCGCGGCGCCCCTTCTTACTCCCCCCCCAACCCAGTTTGACTATCAAATTGCCTCTAAACGTTTGATGACACACACACACAAATACACACAGCTACATACATATGTACAAATCGACATAAATAATATTTTAATGGGGCAATTGATATGGCAACGACAAAAGTTCAAACGCCAAAAACAACAACAAAAACACTTTCCCAAAAGGTCATCAATCTGTGTAAAGTCGGGAATTATGACAGATTTATTTGATTTATGACAGTTCTGGCTGTTTGTTAAACACCAAAATATGCATATTGAGTTCAAAAATGTTCAAAAAAGAGCTAAAGATAATGTTAAAAATATAATAAAGAGCTGATTGAAGGGAGAGAGTAAGAAGAAGCGTAGAGATTATGGAACAAAAATATATATATAAATATATATATTTTTAAAATATTTTTTAACTCCAACAAAGAATAAAGTTAATATACAATAATACAATTATATATTACTTAAAAATATTTTCTAAACTATATTTTTTGTAAATATTTTTAAAGACTTAAATTTCGTTACATTAACTCCAACAAAGAAAAAGTTATATTCAAATCAATTATATATTACTTAAAAATATTTTCTAAACAATATTTTTTAGACATAAAAAATTCTTAATCAGTTTTATAAGTTGTTTTTGTTGCTTGAAAGTTTTTACAACATTTTTCCAAGCATTATATTACTTAAAAATATTTTCTAAACAATATTTTTTGTAAATATTTTTAAAGACTTTAATTTCGTTACATTAACTCCAACAAAGAAAAAGTTATAAACAAATTATTTATTGCTTAAAAACATATACAAAAATATATATAAAAATAAAACTATATTTTTTTTACATAAAAGATTCTTAATCAGTTATATAAGTTCTTTCTGTTGCTTGAAAGTTTTTACAACATTTTTCCAAGCATTATATTACTTAAAAATATTTTCTAAAATTTATTTTTTGTACATAAAAAATTATTAATCAGTTTTATAAGTTGTTTTTGTTGCTTGAAAGTTTTTACAACATTTTTCCAAGCATTATATTACTTAAAAATATTTTTCAAAATTTATTTTTTGTACAAATAAAATCCTGAATCAATTTTATAAGTTCTTCCTGTTGCTTGAAAGTTTTTACAACATTTTTCCAAGCATTTTTCTTCATTAATCTAATAATCTTTTAGATAGTTCTCAATTCCACACAAACAATAAAATATAAACTACTTGCAACAAACTACCTTCAAGTTTTTATTACTTAACTCGCCGCATCATAAAGTAATATCTCAAAGATGGATTGATTTTTGTTATGTTTCGATTTTTTATTGCTCGAAAAGTTCACTCAAAGAGCAATCAAAGTTTTCGACTCGATGACTTTTGGACGTTTGGGGCATCCGTTGCTTTAATTAGCACAACAACTGTGTAAAACTAGAATTGAAACTGTAAACACACACGTACACACACACATACACACACATACACATATACGTATATCGGGCAAAGTTTACGAGCTTGACTTTTATGGCTGTTGCAAATTTATACAAATTTTTACAACTTTTTATTGCGCAAAAAGCCAAAAACAATTCTCGTGTGACATATAGGAAAACACGAACAACAACAACAACAGCAAGTACTAACTAACCAACTAACTAACAGCAAACAACAACTTTGGCAACAAGCTCTATAAATACACAAGGCCCCAAGCTCAGGGCACTTAATTAATTTCTAAAAAAAAAAAACGAAAAAGCAGAGAGAAAAACTTTAAGAACAAAGGACCAAAGTTGTTGCAGGTCCTAGCCTAGTTGCACGTTAATTTCCAATTTGACGCAACAACAAAAAAACTACACTAATGTCATACATAGAAAGCAACAACAACAACTTACAACAACAACAACATGCAACAATTGGAAAATCAGTGGATGGCCTGCAACAGTAAAACTAACTGCACAACGAGGCAGCAGTAAAAAGCAACGGCATCAGGCCAACAAACCAAAGAGAGTGAGAGAGGGGAAGACTGTGAAGAGGCAGGAAGAGGAAGCAGCAGCAGCAATGCTCTTGCACCAGTTTCTCGAACAGTTAACTGGGCGCTAAAACAAAAAAAGAACACAAAAAGAAGCTGTAAAACTGAGTCAATCGTTAACTTGAAATACCCTGAAATGAATCTATTGAGAAATGTTAGATATATATCTGGGATCTATAAGAAAAGCATAAAATATATCTACAATAGGATAACTTAGTATCTCGGGGAATAAATATATATATAAACATAATACGAATATTTCCTAAATGTATTATACATAGAAGAACTTAGTATCGGAAAAGTTATCTCGGGGAAGAAAGAACATTACTGAAAAATAAATATAAATATGTTACGAATATTTCGAAAATATATGTACCATAGGAGAAATTATTATCGGAAAGGTTTCCCGGGGAAGTCGAGTGAAAAGAAAGAATATTTTGAAGTATTTACTTTCTGAAGAATATTACGAATATTTCCAATATATATATATCTTCCATACTGATTGAGTTCATATTGTTAGTTATATAGATAGATGATAGATAGATAGATAGATAGAAATGTTTCCATAGAAGAACTTTGTATCTGAAAGGTTGTCTCGGGGAAGAAATATATATATATAAATATAATACGAATATTTCGCAAATATATCTTCCATAGAAGTACTTAGTATAGGAAAGTTTATCTGGGGAAAGAAAGAACATTTTGAAGTATTTACTTTCTGAAGAATAAATAATAATATATATAAAATATTTCCCAAATATATCTTCCATAGAAGAACTTGGTATCGGAAATGTTATCTCTGGGAAGTTAAGACAAAAGAAAAAATATTTTGAGGTATTTACTTTCTGAAAAATGTTACGAATACTTCCAAAATATCTCTTCCATGCTCACTACGTTCATATTGTTGGATATATGGATATAAAGATGGGTATAAAGATATATAAATAGGTATATAGATAGATAGATAGATAAGATGTCGAAAATATCTTTAGTTAGGATAGCTTACTTTAAAGGTTCATAAAAGTTTCCTATACCTTGTTGCACACCTCAAGTCAAAGACACATCCACCTATAAAGTGTATAAAAAGACAAAAAGTATATATATATATATATATATATAAGAGGAAGGAGAAGACAATTCTCTGCACAACAAACCAAGTGAAGCGAATCAAAGAAGATGCTATGATGTCGGGATGCTGCGATGCTGAGAAGCGGCAGTCAGAGCTTTTAGAAAGTAGCTGGAGTAGGAGGAAATGCCAAAGACAAAAACTGAAGCTGAATGCTAAGGCCAAAACCCGTTGCAACAACAACAACAAGAAGTCGTCGCCTTTGCGTGATGCAATTGCCAGCAACGCGCCAAAAGATTGAAAGCAACAACAACGACAACGACAGCAGCCACGTAACTAGAACACTTGACGATGCCACTCTGTCAATGTGTGTTCGTGCTGCTGATGCAACAGAAAAACACTTGCAGAAACTGCACAATAACAATGTTCACAAAATTCACACAAATTAAGTAATTTTTTTTTTTTTCTTAACCCACATTTATATATTTAAAGTTGAATTAAAAGCTTGGGAGTCAGTCATAAAGTTTATGATAATAATCTCGGCTACACAAAGATTTTTTCTCTTACTTAAAGCTGACCTTTACTATAATGTAGTAAAAAGTTTCAATACAAAAGAAATTACTATTCGATTTTTAAAACATTTTTTTTTGGCATTAATTTTCCATTCGTATCGGGAATTTCCTTCGCTGACTTCCCTAAGCCATTGCGAAGCACAAAACTTTCCCACTCTCTCCCTATTTGCGATTTCTCCAAGTGCATTTACTGCTATTGCAGCAACTATTGCTGTTGTCGCTGCTGTTGCTGTTGTGCTTTTACCTGTCTCCCCGCAACAATTTCCAATTAAAGCAGCTGCTGTTGCTGCTTCATCTTGTTGCTGCTGCTGCTGGTTGCGCAATCATACGGCAAGTTCTTGGTCTGTTGCAAGACGACATTGAGTGCAACTGCGTCAGCGACAGGAAGCCGTCGGTAATGGCCCTAAAATACACACTTTATGCCCAGCCAACGTCTCCAATTAGACTTTAGTTAATTGCAGCGCTCCAAAGTTGCTCATTAGATTCGTTCGCTTCATCATCTCGCTCAGTGTGTGTTGCCCTCCCAATGCCCCACCCAATCGGAAGCTAACGGCACTAACATAAAAAACCCGCCAGACTAAAGGTTACTGCCCATCCCGTGCCGATTCTCGTTGTTGTTGTTGTTGTTGTTGCCGTCAACGGCCAAAAAGCTAATTGATCATTAAGTCTATTTCCGCACCAAAGTTGCCAATGGCAAAGTTGAGGTTGCAAACTTTCAAAGTAAGCCATAAAGCGTCAACATTCTTCTTCTTTTATTTTGGTTTCTTTAGTTTTATGACAACAACTCGCCGTTGTAGAAACAACAGGCATGTTGCACGCAACATCAGCTATTAACAGTGACGTTGCCTAAATGATGACTGAACATGGGTGGGGCAACAACAGTATGGTGCTGCTTGTTCGTGCAACGAGGGGAACAGTCGAAAAAAACATATATATACAATAGATATATATATCTACATTTTGGGGTTTTATGACGCAGAGAACACAGAATTTAGTGGAATGGCCAACAAATACATGGACACAAAAGTCATAAAAGTAAATGCGTTGCATGTACAAATCTTTAAAAAAAAACTAAGACGAAGAATTGGGTAAAATCGATTTGTAGTTCTTTTGTAATGCGCCTGATGAAGATTCCAATGAAGTTAAAGTTGGCTAGAAGACAAAGAACAACACAAGTGAGAATTGGTATCGTTCAGTTGACCAAGTTTGAATGCTCTTTTGAGATACAAATCTGAACTGGGTCAAACAATAAAATTTCTAATGATGATTGATTGATTGATGTACGAAAAGTAACAAGTACAAAAGTATAAAAAAGTATATCAAGATTAGTTTAGGTTAAATTGGCTTTTTCGAATCTTTGAATTTCAATACTTTCTTTCCTTCTTGAGCACTTGCAGAAACAACACAAGTGAGAATTGGTATCGTTCAGTTGACCAAGTTTGAATGCTCTTTTGAGATACAAGATACAAATCTGAATTGGGTCAAACAATATAAGGCAGCTCTCATGATGATTGATTGATTGATGTACGAAAAGTACAAAATTATGAAAATAATCAAGATTATTTGAGGTGAAACTATGTTTTTCGAAGCTTTGACTTTCAATACTTTAGTTCCTTGTTAATCACTTGCAAGATTGAATAAAAGGAGCTCTAATGATGATTGATTGATTGATGTACGAGAAGTAACAAGTACAAAAGTATGAAAATAATCAAGATTAGTTTACGTTAAACTATGTTTTTCGAAGCTTTGAATTTCAATACTTTAGTTCCTTGTTGATTGAATAAAAGGGTGCTCTAATGATGATTGATTGATTGATGTACAAAAAGTATAAAAGTACAAAAGTATGAAAATAATCAAGATTAGTTTAGGTTAAACCTTTTTGAGATACAAGATACAAATCTGAATTGGGTCAAACAATAAAATTTCTAATGATGATTGATTGATTGATGTACAAATAGTAACAAGTACAAAAGTATGAAAATAATCAGGATTAGTGTAGGTGAAACTATGTTTTTCGAAGCTTTGACTTTCAATACTTTAGTTCCTTGTTAATCACTTGCAAGATTGAATAAAAGGGAGCTCTAATGATGATTGATTGATGTAAGAAAAGTAATAAGTACAAAAGTATAAAAATAATCAAGATTAGTTTAGGTTAAACTGGGTTTTTCGAGGAAGCTTTGAATTTCAATACTTTAGTTCCTTGTTGATTGAATAAAAGGGAGCCCTAATGATGATTGATTGATGTAAGAAAAGTAACAAGTACAAAAGTATGAAAATAATCAAGATTATTTGAGGTGAAACTATGTTTTTCGAAGCTTTGACTTTCCATACTTTCGTTCCTTGTTGATTGAAAGGGAGCCCTAATGATGATTGATTGATTGATGTACAAAAATAACAAGTACTAAAGTATGAAAATAATCAAGATTAGTTTAGGTTAAACTTTTATGAGATACAAGATATAAATCTGAACTGGGTCAAATAATATAAGACAGCTCTAATGATGATTGATTGATTGATGTACGAAAAGAAACAAGTACAAAAGTATGAAAATAATCAAGATTAGTTTAGGTTAAACCTTTTTGAGATACAAGATACAAATCTGAATTGGGTCAAACAATAAAATTTCTAATGATGATTGATTGATTGATGTACAAATAGTAACAAGTACAAAAGTATGAAAATAATCAAGATTAGTTTAGCTGAAACTATGTTTTTCGAAGCTTTGATTTTCAATACTTTAGTTCCTTGTTAATCACTTGCAAGATTGAATAAAAGGAGCTCTAATGATGATTGATTGATTGATGTACGAGAAGTAACAAGTACAAAAGTATGAAAATAGTCAAGATTATTTTAGGCGAAACTATGTTTTTCGAAGCTTTGACTTTCCATACTTTCGTTCCTTGTTAATCACTTGCAAGATTGAATAAAAGGGAGCTCTAATGATGATTGATTGATTGATGTACGAAAAGTAACAAGTACAAAAGTATGAAAATAATCAAGATTAGTTTACGTTAAACCTTTTTGAGATACAAGATACAAATCTGAATTGGGTCAAACAATAAAATTTCTAATGATGATTGATTGATTGATGTACAAATAGTAACAAGTACAAAAGTATGAAAATAATCAGGATTATTTAAGGTGAAACTATGTTTTTCGAAGCTTTGACTTTCAATACTTTAGTTCCTTGTTAATCACTTGCAAGAATGAATAAAAGGGAGCTCTAATGATGATTGATTGATGTAAGAAAAGTAATAAGTATGCAAATAATCAAGATTAGTTTAGGTTAAACTGTGTTTTTCGAGGAAGCTTTGAATTTCAATACTTTAGTTCCTTGTTGATAACTTGCAGAAACAACACAAGTGAGAATTGAATAAAAGGGAGCTCTAATGATGATTGATTGATTGATGTACGAAAAGTATGAAAATAATCAAGATTCGTTTAGGTTAAACTGGGTTTTTCGAAGCTTTGAATGTTAATACTTGAATTGTTGCTTGTTGCTTGAATAAAAGGGAGCTCTAATGATGATTGATTGATTGATGTACGAAAAGTAACAAGTACAAAAGTATGAAAATATTCAAGATTAGTTTAGATTAAGCTGGCTTTTTCGAGGAAGCTTTGTCTTTCAATCATGATCATGATCTTTATGTGGTTAATGAAAGAAATCAATTGGATATTTTTTAATAATCAATTGGATAATAATAATATCTAATTTGTTTGCCTTGACTAGCTTTCCCAAGTTCGAATAACACTTCCGCGGGTAGAGTATAAGGAAATCGGAAAACAAAAGCCAGATATATTGCAGAAGATACATAATTCGAGCAGACAAAGTGAAAGGGGCGAGCGGTTGGGGTGGCTGTCTGTTGTATGTTGTTGTTGTTGAAGTTACTTCAACGATTCGATTGAAGGCAATCATCAGAATCATGAGCGAGAGTTCAGGGAGTCTGCGTATGTGTGCGGCATAAACTAATCAGATACGATAGATATAAAGAGAGCGATAAAATGAAGAAAACAGTTGTGATTAAGCGCATTGAATTGAGCATAAAAAAAGAACTTGGGATAAAAGAAGCAACAGTAAAGAACAAATTGATGGGAAACGAAGACTTTTACTTATCCGATAGAACCGTAAAGAACAAATGTGATGGGAAACATGACAGAACTGAAAGAAAGAAACAACTTTCGAAGCAAATGCTGACCCACTGCCCACATGCAAATGATGTGGCTAAGATACATGGACTGTATTAATGTGTGCGTGTGTGTGTGTGTGTGTGTGTGTGTGCGTGATTTGATAGACAGGAGCTGGCTGGTTGAAGCTCTCTGATGAGCTGCTGGCAAACTGGTAAACTGACTGACTGGGCAGCACTTGTGTGTTGTTGTTGTTGTCTTTTCATGTGGCTGCCACATTTGTTTTGTGTGCGTTGGCGTTGACTGCATTCTGTCTGCAGTCAGTTTTTGTATTTTGTACTCAAAACCATTTTTGGGCAGCTGCGTTTTTTCCTTTTGTTGTTGCTGTAGCCAAAAATAAAACAACAGGCAGCAGCAGCAGCAGCAGCAGAATTTGTGGCTCATTTCTAAAAGCCCATTCTTTTGTTTACTTGGGCCAAAAAAACAAAAAACAAAACACATTTACGTTAGAAGCAGAACTAAGCAAGCTCACTGCTGGCTGTTGTTATGGCCAGCTTGGCTAGAAGAAGAAGAAGAACAAGCGATCTTAATTTACGTTAGCTCGTTAACTTGAATTACCGTTAAGCGCACAGAGAGCGCACTCGAAAGCTCTTTCACTCTCAGGCTCAAGCCATTTACTGCTTTCGGGCTCTATACCTACCGTTCTCTAGTCTAGTCTGTGTCTGCAGTGACAGAAAAGTAGTGTTGCAAAATGAATAAAGCTGTGATTTGAGTTAGAAAAACATGAACCTAATATTAAGTGAGAGCAACTTATGCTTAAAAAGTATATAATTGGCTTTAGAAAAAATCTAAAAGACCTCAAAGTAACATAAGAACAATATTTCAGAACAGATGTACTACAAATAAGTACGAAAATGTAAAATAAAATACACTGAAGTTATAAATGAGTAATATTTGTTTGAACATAGTTTCAAGAGTTGTGATTTATTTTTTTACTAATAATAAAGTTTGTTCTAAAAAATGTTTTTGCTTCCAAATGTGCAAATCTTATCCGTTTCTTGCAGTGTAGTTTGCTCCATACGCTACGTAGTTTGGGTTCTGGTCTACTTTGTGGCTGTGGCACAAACCTTTTTTGGGCATTTACAACGCCTCTGCGCCATTGTGGCTACTTCTAGACATTGTTGGTGCTTGGAGGGCGCGTGAAAATGCCATTGTTACCCCCACTACCAGCCAACCGAAGAGAAAAACAAGTAAGAAGGCTCTGGTCGAGAAAGCCCGACTAAAAGATACCCTGAACCCGATAACTTAACTTCAATGTTCCATATCTCCGGTGTTTCTCAACCGATTTCACAGACTGTCATTATTTCGTCTAATGTTTCAAACTGCGCCTCAATGTTTTCCAGATTTTATTGTTATCGATAACATGTGCATATCGAAAACGGAAAAAGTTATCGATACAAATTTCACAGATTGTCATAATTTGGTTAAATGTTTCAAACGCCTTCTCAAAGTTTTCAAAATTCAAGATTTTGTTGTTATCGATAACATGTGAATATCGAAAACGGAAAAAGTTATCGATAAAAATTTCACAGATTGTCATAATTTCGTTAAATGTTTCAAACGCCTTCTCAAAGTTTTCAAAATTCAAGATTTTGTTGTTATCGATAACATGTGCATATCGGAAACAGAAAAAGTTATCGATACAAATTTCACAGATTGTCATTATTTCGTTAAATGTTTTAAACTGCGTCTCAATGTTTTTCAAATTCAAGATTTGATTGTTATCGATAACATGTGTTTATCATACATACAAACGGACATGGCTATATCGACTCGGATGTTGATGCTGATCAATATATATACTTTATGGGGTCGGAGATGCTTTCTGCTGCCAGTTACATACTTTTGCAACCAGTATACCCTTTTTAACCATTGGGTTCAGGGTATAAAAAAGAACCATATAGAAAACAAAGATACATTTGTATCTGTGAGACGGTAATCAACATTTTGTGGTCAACAGCAGCAGCAACGGGTGTGCGCTGAAATGGAAAAGAAAGGAGAAAAACAAAAAAAAAGAAAAGAATAGAAAAGAAATGCCATTGGTTTTTCGCATGCTTTATTGCCAATTGGAAAGTTGGCTAACACAAGTTCGAACCGAATTGACCATAGAAACCCAATAGAACCTACAGAATCCATTCATGCTCGGTTCAGTTGGGTTCTTGCTTGGGCGCTAGAATGCTTTATGTGGCATTGTCTGCTGTTGTGTTAACTGTAATTGGCAAATGCAGCAACGAGATGCAAAATAGCAAAATGAAAGAAAGAACAATAAACAGAACAGAAGCTATGCATATAGTGGTAATAAATGTGGCTGAAAACAAAACGCCGTTAAGTAATAAATTGTGGTGGCCATAGAAAAATTGATTTAATAACTGTGGTATGAATAACTCTAACTGAACTAACAACCCGACTAGACTGACTGACTGACTGAGAGCATTAAATATGGTCTAAGCTAATTGCATTCTTCCGCGTTTTGAACAAGTCAGCAACAAATCAAATAGTAAACTCAACTAACTAGCTAGCTAACTAGATGCTGGCTAAACTGCAACTAACTAACGATCGATGAAGCGATGCGCTCCACAGATTCATCAAATGCTCAAATGAGTCGTCTGAAATGCCAATGCCATAATTCTAACCGAATCCAATGCTCACAATGTGTAAGAGAAGGGGTTAGCATAGACGGGTGGTGGAAGGGGGGAGATGCATATAGACCACCGTCAAGTCAAACTCTAGTCAAGTCAATCAATTAGGCATTTCAACACATGTTGTTTACAGTTCTAAATCTAGACGCGTTTCGTTTTAAATGCCTCGGTGTCTGCGATGCAAGCAATGTACGGGCGGAAAGACCAAAGGTGCGGATATGTAGTGGGAGTAGCGCGGGGAAGGGGATGTTGGGTGTGAGCTATATCATTTAAAAATAGAACGGTGTATATCGGTCCAGTTTAATGATTTCCTGTTAAATAATGCGGCATTGACTTTAAACTATGCAAATGGAAAACATTTCTCGTTCAGTTGAGAACTTTTTGAAGTAGTTTTCGAAAACTATATGGAATACAAGAATATGGTTTTAGCCAACAGCTGATGCACTGGCTGAAACTCTCAGCGACCCCATTTGTGGCAACGAAACATGCTAACCCACAAACAAGCGTTACCCAAAATCTCATGCCGCAATAACTTCGGTCAATCAACAAACCAACGGAAAGTAATTGATAGATAGATGAGAGAGAGAGAGAGGGAAAAGCAAAAAGTCGAAAAATAATACTAATCAATAACTTGTCAGCTACTCAAAAACTCATTAGGTTGTTCAATTTAGTGTGTCGGAAATCTCACTAATGACTTAACTCAGGCGAATTGGTTGGGAAGTCTTGGGAATTGCTTTTGGCCACTTTCGCTAGTGGCGGCAAAAAACACAGACAGAGAAATTAAAAGTGTAAACCTGCTAATTTTAGGTGGCAAAACTCAACAGCAGCTAACCTTGACGTTGAAATATCATTTAGCAATATATATATATATATTAAACTTCTCTGTACTATATAAACTGGTCAAGAACTATGATTAATGATGTGCCATGAAGCGAGGCCAACTAAGTAAGGAACACATTGACAGCACATCAAATAAACTCAACTCTCCGACTGTCAAGGGGTAAAGACTGCCCGTCGAGGAGTCAGTTGCCAGCTGGCAAGTTTTGATTAATAGGCTTCCGACCACCCACACACAATATTACAAACGAACAGTTTTGAGTTTATAATGTCTCGAAAATGGCAACAAGCTTAGACTGGCTGCATTTAATGGCCATATAAAAGTGAGACTATATTTAAAAAATATCTTGTGGGAGCTTAGACATATCATTTCATGTTGGTAAAGCTTAGAACCTTTCTGATATCTGGGTTAAGTAGTAACCACAGGGATCTGCAATAAAATGCTCCTTTAAAGCAAGGATATATTTAATCTAGAGAAATATCTTGTGGGAGCTTAGACATATCATTTCATGTATGTGACTGAAAGGTTAAAGCTTAGAACCTTTCTGTTATCTGGGTTAAGTAGTAACCACAGGGATCTGCAATAAAATGCTCCTTTAAAGCAAGGATATATTTAATCTAGAGAAATATTATTGCACAAAATAATATCTTGATGAAATTGATAGTTATTTCTTTTCATCGAGATACCTAACACAAACGAAAAACAACTAATACTTTGATGAAGTCAAGTTAGTCTGACTCCATCATATAATATAAATATAAAATATAATACAAAATTACTTACCACTCAATAAAACACTATTTAAATACTTAGCTCTATCATAAAATAAGCACACTATAAATAAACTTACCATCACTTACATACAAATAAAATATAGCAAATAAACCAAATCATAACAAACCATCTAAAAAAAATCCTAAATCTAAAAACTAATAACTAAAACCCAAACTAAACTTTAAAATTGTTCTGCGGCGGTTCTCTTTAGTTGTTGGTAATTCAGTCTTTTTACGCACAAAGACTAATAGATATCGCTCTGCAGAATATCCCCGAATATATCTCCTACCATCAATATATGTGTATGCTAATCCCCTCTTTTGAGAATCAGGCGCTGAGATGGAGTCCTTCTGAGTGGTTCACAGAAACTAAGCACATACTGACTGCTCAGCCAATACAGAGCCAAACTTCCTGTTGGAATTTCAGAAGTGAAAAAATTGTATCACTCAGAACCCATAATCCCACATGGTCTACCCGACTCGTTACCTCTTATGCCTCGGAATATCACTTTTGTGTTATCCAAGTGTAAGCCGAGGTATAGAAGAGTCAACCTGGTACACTAGGCGCCCTAGTGGGTATGGGGAAAACAAAAAGATAAATATTATTGATAGCTTATAAGTAAATGTTGTTTAAAGTATATGTGAAATCATCTTCTTTGGTTGATTGAGGATTTCAAAACTTAATATTATCGTGCACAGCAATAAAATACATATACAAATATCTTATTAAAGTAGAACTTGCTTATCAAAAGTTTAAAAATAATAACCAAAAATTATCTTTGCTATAAAAAATGTCTAGGAATATAACTAAATGTATTTAACTGAGCAGCTGCTTCAGTCAATGTTCACTTTACTAATGAATATAAATTGCGCAATTATTGCTGGCCACGAAATATTCATTTCGAAATTTATGATAACACATTTGTCAGATCGTGTCAGCTGAGAACACAGAACGTGAACGAGGTCTCTTCCCCTCTCTCTCTCACTCTCTCTCTCTCGCTGTCTACTTCTTTTTATCTTTCTCGCTTTTCACCCGAAACTGACCTGAATTTGTTGGCAACGCTCGTGCCGTCGCCGTCAAACGCTTAACCTTGACACCAGCGGCATTTGGACTCGAAAAGCTTGGAACTGTACGTTTTGAGCTGAAGTCTGGAGTTTGAGGTTTCGGTTGAGTCGTCGCCTACACCGTTAAGCTCAAAAGTGTCTTGGCTTGGCGTCCATTTCGTTTGCGGGAAAAAACTTTTGCTTGGTTTATTTTTTTTTTTATTTTCATTGCGTGACATGACTCAAAAGAAATAAATTGCAAAATCTTTTGCAGCGCTTATGACTAAATAAAGTGCTGCGAAATTGTATTTATTTGCTTTTTGCTTGTTTGTTTGCTTTGTGCCGCATAATTGTTTTGTTTTTTTTTTCCAC
This sequence comes from Scaptomyza reducta, assembly GCA_035044485.1. Lineage (NCBI taxonomy): Eukaryota > Metazoa > Arthropoda > Insecta > Diptera > Drosophilidae > Scaptomyza > Scaptomyza reducta. The sequence goes on along the minus strand of JAWNNV010000170.1, from coordinate 25,554 downwards.
AGTTTGCTGCGATTTTTATTAGGAAAATGCGCAAATAATAATATAATATGTAATGGAAATGCTTGAACAAAGAAGAAGCAATACGCAATCTAAATATTTAATAAGCAGCACAGCAGTACACTGAAAGAAAGGCAAATGAATATTGTTGCAAGTATAAATTTCTCGCTCCTCTTCTGGTTCAGTGTATTGCTGTAACAGTAAAGTGGGAAATTGCAACTTGGAGACACATATGGCCAATAAATTGCTGGCCAATTACGGCCCGCTGTGTAGGCTCTTTAAAAATGTATGTCAAATGGACAATTTCCGCTTGGGGCGGCGCAGTTGGATCGATTAAGTGTCATTAACCTGCGGCAGGATATCGGACTCAAAGCTCTTAACTTAAACAAATCAAATCACTTATTAATGCTCTGGCCATTTTAATTAGCCAAATGGCACACAAGTCAATGGCGCTGTCATAAATTGCATAGACAATGAGCGGCATTACTTAAACTTATATATAAATATATATATCCGTTGGCGATTGACAGACAGTTCAATCAACTCGCTGCCGCAAATTGTGCACGATGTAATAGAAATTGCTAATCAAATATTACGTATACGACCCGCTGGTATACCAAAATATCATGTCTCGCTCCCTCTCGCTCTCTCTCGTCGCAGTAACTGCCAGCAGCGGGCCCATTGTTGTGTCAGCCAACCAAAAAAAAAATAAAAAATAAAACAGAGAAGAAAAAAAAACACATTGCAATAAAAGAAGGCAAACAAACAACATGCCAAAGGCGACGCGGTGGCTGACGTCGAAATGCGACAGCAGCCGCAACACCTTTCGAGTGGCAATTTGTTGACGCTGCCGCCTGGCGCATGCCACATGCCGCTTGCCGCTTGCCGCATGCAGCTTGTTTGTTGCCCCGTTTGGCGACAACCAAACTCAACTCAAAATGGAATACAAAAAAAAATAAAAATGTTGTTGTCTTTTTTTGTGTGTATACCCTGTATTAATGGGAAATTGTATATATACATATATATATTGTATACATATATATATATATATATATAGCATATATTTTATTAAATCGTAAAAAGGTTTAAAGTTTACTTATCTGACTATATCTTTGATTGATATACAACTTTGTACGTTCATTGAATGATTGAAAGCTTTCTTTCCATACGCTTGTATGAAAGTGCTCTAGGCAGGGTATCTGTCAGTTGTACACACTCTAAACTCGCATTTTATTTGCTGTTTTTGTTGTGTTCAAGTATGACTCAAGCAATCAATTGGCAGCCAAAAGCAACTCCAACTTGAGTGCGAAATCAGCAATCGAGCATCTCAAGAATGACTTAACAGCGTCAAATACAACAACAACAACAGCAACAACAACAATAACAAACAACAACAATAACAAACAACAATAACTAAAAGCTGCTAATAGCTCGACACAGCTCCTTTCGGGCTTTGTTACGCCTTTTAGACGTGTTTGCATTTCAGTTCCGGCCAAACTCTAAGTACTCATAAATACTCACCAAAAAGCATGCATCGAGTGTTAAATGCATTTCATATTACACACACACGCCGCACACACACGCCGCACACACACGCACACACACATACACATAGTCAAAACTGTCATCGTTCGGTCTTTGTTACAAATTTGCAACAATTTTCGTTTTCATTTTCATTTGCATTTGCATTGCGCAAAAGTTGCACAAAAATTGCGAAATTTTCGATTGCCATAAATTGTAGGAACTGTCGTTCCGACTGCAACAAAAAGTCTCTTGTAATTGTAACCAAAAACGACAACAACAACAACAACAACAAAACCATTTGCTAACTGATCTAATAGAGACAGAGACACACAGAGAGTGTGTGTGTGTGTGAGAGAGAGAGAGAGAAACTGAAAAACGTCAATTTCCAATTCGTTTATTGAGTGTGCATAAATTTCAACAGCTCCAATTTTGATGGAAAGTTGATATATGCGCACATATACATACATACACTACACTACATACATACACTACACTACATACATACGTACACTACATACATACATACATACATACATACATACATACATACAGTACATACATACATACATACATACATACATACATACAGTACATACACTACATACATACAGTACATACATACATACATACAGTACATACATACATACACTACATACACTACATACATACATACTTTATGCAAATGTAAATGCATATGCATATTAATACTCTTTCTGCCATTGACGAAAAAAAGTGAAATATGAGTAAAATCCATGAAAAAATATCAAACAATTCGAATAGTTTTGCATATATTTTTGATGGATTTCTTGAACATGTAATAAGAGTAATAAAAAGATTAATAGTTTGAATGTCACACAATATATTTTACAATTATATATATTATATAAACTACTTTTGACAATAAATATTATTTTGAATATTTTATCATTATTTTTATGTGTTTTCCCTGATAAGCTATATTGTTGTATATCATTTTATTCAAATTCATTTCGCAGTTTATGCATGAAAGAGTTAAAAACATTTCAAAATAATCAAAATTGTTGTCATAATACATATTTATGAAAACTTTTAAATGACTGCAACTGTTTTCCACGTTAATAAAGCTAACAAAAATTTAAATAATAATAAGAGTAAAATGCATGAAAAAATATCAAACAATTCGAATATGAAATCATTTAATGTATGGAAAAGTTTTGCATATATTTTTGATGGATTTCTTGAACATGTAATAAGAGTAATGAAAAAAGTTCTTTTAATAGTTTGAATGTCACACATTATATTTTACAATTATATATATTATATATATATTGTATATATTTGTACATAATTTTATTCAAATTCATTTCGCAGTTTATGCATGAAAGAGTTAAAAACATTTCAGAATAATCAAAATTGTTGTCATAATACATATTTATGAAAACTTTTAAATGACTGCAACTGTTTTCCACGTTAATAAAGCTAACAAAAATTTAAATAATAATAAGAGTAAAATGCATGAAAAAATATCAAACAATTCGAATATGAAATCATTTAATGTATGGAAAAGTTTTGCATATATTTTTGATGGATTTCTTGAACATGTAATAAGAGTAATGAAAAAAGTTCTTTTAATAGTTTGAATGTCACACATTATATTTTAAAATTATATATATTATATATATATTGTATATATTTGTACATAATTTTATTCAAATGAATTTCGCAGTTTATGCATGAAAGAGTTAAAAACATTTCAGAATAATCAACATTTTTGGCATATTACGTATTTATGCAAACTTTTAAATGACTGCAACTGTTTTCCACGTTAATAAAGCTAACAAAAATTTAAATAATAATATGAGTAAAATGCATGAAAAAATATCAAACAATTCGAATATCAAATCATTAAATGTATAAACAAGTTTTTCATATATTTTTGATGGATTTCTTGAAAATGTAATAAGAGTAATGAAAAAAGTTCTTTTAATAGTTTGAATGTCACACATTATATTTTACAATTATATATATTATATATATTTATATATATGCAGGATTGGCAGCTCTAGCAGCTGATGCCGATAACTATCTATAAGATCTAATATTAAGTTACAATAATCGATAGTATATCGGAGTATAAGCTCATCACTAAAATATGGAGAAGGGAGAGGTAACTGAACCGGCGAAGTGTTAAGACGTACAATTTAAGAACTTGGCAATTATGTCCGATGAATAAATGTTTTTCACTTATTATTTTATAATTTAATCAACGAAGTCAAGAAGTTGTTTTATTTTTTTGTGGCTTCAAAAGTTCAGTCCTACATATATATGTGTGTTATTCCCGATGTATAAGCTATATTGTTGTATATAATTTTATTCAAATGCTTTTCGCAGTTTATGCATGAAAGAGTTAAAAACATTTCAGAATAATCAAAATAATATACATATACACATAATACATATATACATAATACATATTTATGCAAACTTTTAAATGACTGCAACTGTTTTCCACATTAATAAAGCTAACAAAAATTTAAATAATTTTAAAATTCGTGCAATATAAATTGTATTCAGACTTGCCAAAAATACAGCATCAGCAATTGTTGTTGTTGTTCTTACATACAGCTAATCCAATTAAAATATATTTATTATCCTGCAACATTTTGCCAAAAGGTAGTTTTCCATTATTTGTTGCGTCAAACAATAACAACAACAACAAACACACAAATCAGATAGCCCGAAACCGTCGCACTTTTAATTAGACATACAAAATAAATTAAATTAACAAGCAACAAAAAAATATACATTTAATTGCTACAACGGCACAAATGTTCAATTTACTTATCTAAATTTTTTTTCGTTTTTTTTTTATATTTTTTTTTTATATATTTTTTTTGGGCTTGTACCCGTTTGAACAATTTATTAGCGAAGCCCAAAAAAAATGATTGATCTGCCCCAGAGCAGGGCCATGTGTATCTATGTGCCCCCTAGAGGCTATCTGGCTGTCTATCTATCAATTGTCTGCTCGCCCGAGTTCAATCAAAATTTGTAATGAACAAGCCGAAAAAAATTAATATACACACAGAGAATGAGAAAGAAATGTTCCACAGAGTCGATTGTTGTTTGTTTTTGCTTACGTATGTTGTTGTTGCTGTTGTTGTTGTTGCTGTTGTTGGTGGTGTAGTTGCGGTTGTTTGCCGTTTGGGTGTTTCATTATGTTGCTGCCTTTTACATTTTAATGATACAATTTAAAATCAACGCAGACTCATGATTTTGCATATTTTGAGCATTAAACTTTTATTCCGGCTCCGTGAATGGTGGTTCTGGTTCTGATTCTCTTTGCATTGTGAAGTTTTCAGCAATCAATGGCCAAGAACTGAGCCAGCCGCCTGCTGTGATTTGGCCAAAAGCTGACGGACCACCACGTCTTAGCCTGGCCTGGCCAGGGCCAGGGCCAAGAAGCTATCAAATAAATAACACCGCAGACCCGCAGCGTGTGCGAAACGATATAGAAATACTTAAGAAGGCATGGGTTTTGGGTTTGGCTACACCGAATGCGAGATACACTTTCGAAGAATCAGATTGTTCGGTTAAAGCAGCGGACGGGGAACAGGGGTAAAAGTGAAATTTGGTAAAAATGACTTTTGTGAGTAAGATATAAGTATGTGGTATTTTTTTATTTATTTTTTTTATATATATTTTTTTTTTATTTTTTATTTTTATTTATTTTTTTTATTTATTTTTTTTATTTTTATTTTTGCTCCTTCTTAAAAAAATTATATGTGAGTAAGATATAAGTATGTGGTATTTTTTTTATTTTTTTTTATATATATTTTTTCTTTATTTATTTTTTTTTATTTTTATTTTTATTTTTTTATTTTTGCTCTTTTCCAAAAAATGACTTTTGTGAGTAAGATATAAGTATGTGGTATTTTTTTTCAATGTTTTTCTTTTATTTTTATTTTTTTTTTTTTTTATTTTTTTTTTTTGCTCTTTCCCACCACAAATGGAGGAGATGACCTTTTTTTTGTTTTTTCTCTTTCCCATTTTTTTTTTTGGTCCTTTAGCAATGGGTGGGTAATGTCACTTCCACAAAAATATTTAGGGATAATGATAAAATAAAAATAAAATAATGATAAAAAAGTTCCCCCGCCGCTGGGCTATAGCTACATAATCATTCTATACAAAGATACAAATACTTGTTTAACTCATTGCCTTGTACTTCGTTGCGTTACACACTGCACAACATAAGCCCCAAACTCGCCGGGTAGTGTATGCTCTTCTAATGCTGCTTATGGGTGCGCCAGGCCATCTAAAGCAATGAAAAGATACGAGCATAATGCTGACTGAGTGAATGAACGGTAATGAAGAAGCGCCAGGTGCGGGGGGCAGCGCAAGGGGACCCTACAACATTTTAGCTAAACGGCGCGCATTACTTTTAATTAAAAGCAGGCAAAAGCAGAAGAAGAAGAAGAAGAAGATAACCAAATGCACATGACTTGAACTTGAACTCACATAACGAGGCAAGCATAGAGAGCAAGCTGAGCGACCCCAAAGCGACCCTCTACTAATTCAAAAGACATAAGACACAAGAGAGATACCGAGACAGAGAGACAGAGAGAGAGAGAGAGAGACAGAGACAGAGAGAGACAGAGACAGAGAGGTTGGCCACTGTGTCTAATTCTCAAGTCCAAGCCGCACATGATTACCCATAAGCTGACATTGCTCGTTCCACAGTTCGTTGCACACACAAACACACACACACACACAGTGACTTTAAGCAGCAGCAACAAGCTGACATTTGATGTTAATTTGCAGTGAGTGACATTGCGCATACGCAACGTTGTCTGTCAGACAGCTTAACTGAAAAAAACTTGTACTTACATCAATTTTAAAATTATACACGCATTAATTAGCTTTGTATACACTACTATATAGAAACATATGTATATATATATATATATATACATGCAAATGTATCTCATGTAGGCGTCAAATCAATTTTGCATGCTGGCCATAAAAAAGAAACCAGTATTAAGTGTATATTTGGGATTTGTGTAGAGAAAGAAAGATATGGAGCAGACAGGTAGACATGACTATAACGAATCGATTATTATACCCTGAACCCATTGAAAATGGTTAAAAAGAGTATAATGGTATTATGTAACAGGCAGAAGAAAGCATCTCCGACCCCATAAAGTATATATATTCTTGATCAGCATCAAGAGCCGAGTCGATATAGCCGTCTGTATCAGAGACTATAAGAGCTAGAGACTCCAGATTTGGTACATAAGCTCGCTTAATTCCTAGGCAGTACAAGTTTGTTTTAGATTTTCGATAACTCTTCCCGTTTCCGATATACACATGTGATCGATAACAACAAAATCTTGAATTTGGAAAACTTTTGGATGCAGTTTGAAAGATTATACTAAATAATGACAATCTGTGAAAATTTTATTAAAATCGGTTGAGAAACACTGGAGATATGGAGTATTGAAGTTAAGAAAATATGTACAACAAAATAATACACATACACCCACCACATACTATAGGGTTCAGGGTATATTCTAGTCGGTATTTCTGGACTAGAGCCTTCTTACTTGTTAATGCTGATTCAGTTCGTAGACGATTTGAGCTGCCTTTCAAACAAGAATGTTGTAACCTTACTTTAAGACTTCAATATTGAATAAACTACATCAAATAAAACAAAATTGTTAGCTATACGAAAACAATTTGAAAGTCTCAAACATTTAATTAGTTTTCTATTTGTTTTCCTTAGTAATTTCCTTACTTATTCAACAACTTAAGACTGTTTTGTTGTGTATTGGCGAATGCTTAATTAATTGATTGTTGGCTGCTCTCTCTCGCTGCGATGTTTAGCGATCTTGCCTCAGGTGGCAAGTGGCAAGTAGGCGTTGCGACGACGCCCAATTCCATTTCGAATTCCAATTCGCGGCACAATAATTAGCATAAAGCACGTGCGCCCGTCAACTTTAGTGCGCGCCTTCCTCATTTGTATGCCTAACACTAACACGGGTGTGGCAGGGGCAGGGACATTGCTACCAGTTCGGCAGCTGGCAGCTTTAAACGCTGAAGCTGCGGCTTTAGCTACCTGTTGGCTAAACATTCAGCATTCAGCAGGTGCGTAGAGAGAACGCCCTCCCTCTATGGAGGGAGGTTAGCGACAAAGGGTGAGAGAGTGTGGGGCAAGCTGACTTGCTTTGGTTTTATGGAAATTGCTGTGTGTGCGCCAGACTTGCAGACAAGTTGTGCATTTCATTTCATTTAGTCGACTGCATTTCATTTGCAGTTTTTTTCTGTTGCAGCGAACTGATTTATGGCCAGAGGCCAAATGCATGAATCATCACTCGAGTTGAGCAATGCAAGCAGCAAAATTAATCAGTATAGTACTTCAGATACTCTATACATAAAGCTTATGCAAATTTGCGTATACTTAATATATTTCAAGACAATACAAAGTAAACTCAATAAGGAACAAAAGAAAATAAAGCATGAAACTTAAATTTGTGATAGTTTTCGAGTTTAAATATATTTGACTTCTTGCTCTAATTGATTTGATAAATAAGCTCATTAATTTCTTTCTCTACAGGGTATATAAGCCATGTTGTTTAATGCTGACATTTTCAGTCTACAATCCAAACAGAAATAAGGCTTGAAGCAAATTTAGTTAAGGTAAGCTTTAGTTTATATACAGATTAACAATTTTTAAACATTTTTATTAAACATTGCTCGCTTTTGCTTAAGATTAATTCAGAAAAGAATTTCATCATTATGTTTTGACTATTTAGTTAGAAAAATAAGTAAGTAAAGCCCTTAAGGACTACTTTAACTTAAAGCAGAGTTTAAACATATGAAAAATTCAGACAAAATTGAACTCTTAATATATTTTTGAGTTTATTTTTTGACTCTTTTTATACCATGAACCCATTGAAAATGTGTAAAAAGGGTATAATGGTTTTGTGCAAAAGTATGTAACAGGCAGAAGGAAGCATCTGCGACCCCATAAAGTATATATATTCTTGATCAGCATCAACAGCCGAGTCGATAAAGTTTCGATAACTCTTCCCGTTTCCGATATACACATGTTATCGATAACAACAAAATTTTAAATTTGGAAAACTTTGTTGGTACATAAGCTCGCCTAATCCCTAGGCAATACAAGTTTGTTTCAAAATTTCGATAACTCTTCCCGTTTCCGATATACACATGTGATCGATAACAACAAAATCTTGAATGTGGAAAATTCTGTGATGCAGTTTACAACATTTGACGAAATAATGACAATCTGTGAAAATGTTATTCAAATCGGTTGAGAAACATCGGAGATAGGGAGTATTGAAGTTAAGTCCTTCTTCCTTCTTACTTGTTTAACTTAAAGCAGATTTGAGAGATATGAAAAATGCCAACAAAATTAAACTCTTAATATATTTTTGAGTTTAGTTTTTGACTCTTTTCTACGCTTAACTTCTGCTCTATATATTTGTTGAAGGGTCTCCAAAGTATCCACTTTGTGCCCACAAAATACAATTTATATCTAGTACCTGCAATGAGCACCTCTCTAGCATTCAACCCACTTCTCTACGTTTTTGTTGCTGTTGTTTTTACTGCTATCCTGACTATCTGGAGCAGTTTATAGCATTTTTTTTGCGGTCTGCACATTTCACGCTTTTCCAAATTGCCAACTTGACCGGCACAAAAAAATCAGCAAAAATCACGATTATAAAAAAAAGGCCGCCCGCATAAGTGGGCGTGTGTGTGTGTGTTGGTGTGTGTGTGTGTGTGTTGGTGTTAGTTTGTGCTCATAACATTTTATTTAATGCACATTTCGTTCACAATTTGTTGTTAATGAATGCAATGCTTGGCTTAACTTGGCTAGCTTGGCTGCCTGGCTGCCTGGCTGCCTGGTTAGCCTGGTTAGCTGTTAGTTGCCACAGATTTGCAACAAATTGCGCCCACAAATGAGGTCAGGCAGCCGCACAATAAGCGCGATATACCCGTTACTTGCACACACACACACACACACACACACACACACACACACACACAGCTGTCTGCCTTGCCGCCTGCCTTGCTTGTCTCACGTGTTGACTTGTGAAAGTAAACGCCCCCAGCCTGCATAGCCCCCTCCCTCGCCCCTCGCCACGAATGCTTCACGGCTTGCTTGCGATTTCGTGTGAGCTTGCAACTAACCTTCACATAAATTATTCCCATGGAAAAGCAGCATGCACCATGCAGCAGCAAAGTCGCAAGACGCAAGGCAGTTTAAGACATCGTGATAAGCTTCAAGATATTTATCTGGCTAGCAAATTACATGAGGCAACGCCTAGACAAGTGCCCCAGCGCACAAAAGAAAGAGAAAGAGTTAGTTGGTGTGTGTGTGTGTGTGTGTGATATAGTGGGAAAATAAGAGACCAAGGAGGGGTGGGGGGGCAATCCACAAACATGCAGCTAAGTTAAGAGAAATGAGGTGTCGACACTATTGTTAGGCATTGCACATACCTCCAAACACACACACACACTCAAACACAATCAAACACACTCATACGCCCCGTGCAACGAGACGTGAGCTGCAATTGAAAGCCCAAACTCAAACTGAAACTCAAAGAAAATCAAATCTTTTCTATGTTGTTTCTTAGAAAGAGAAAGAGAAAGGTGCATCGCAGATAGAACGTCAGCTAAAGTAAACGTTCAGCTGCCAAAAAGGCCATTAAAATCAAAAACAAAGTTTAGCTCTAGGGAATATTGTTGGCCAAGACTCAAGTCTAAAAAGTCTAAAAACCTATCTAGTAAAATGTCAATAAATATCACAACAATAAAAACAAATAAATAAAAATCATTAAAATCTTTACACGATTATTTTATTTTATTATAAGTTCTTGAGACTTCCGCATTGGTTTAAGACTGATTGACATTCAATCTTTCATTCTGCAAGCCGTTTTTATTATATATCGTTTTTATTCTTCGTTCTTCGTGTTATCTTGATCGATAACAACAAAATCTGATATATCGAAAACATTTTGATGCAGTTTGAAAGATTAGACTAAATAATGACAATAATTTAATAATAATAATCTGTGAAAGTGTGCTCTATAGTCGTATACTGACTGTACGCTTAAAGTATGGGGTTCAGGGTATAGTCTAGTCGGGATCTCTCCCGTTTCCGATATACACATGTGATCGATAACAACTAAATCTTGAATTTGGAAAACTTTTTGATGCAGTTTGAAAGATTAGACTAAATAATATATCAGGGTATAGTCTAGTCGGGATCTCTTGACTAGAGCCTTCTTACTTGATTCTATATAAGTTCTTGAGACTTCCGCATGGGTTTAAGACTGATTGACATTCAATCATTCATTCTGCAAGAAGTTTTTATTTTATTTCGTTTTTAATCTTCGATCTTTTTAGCTGTTTTTTATACTACTTTTTGCCACTTAACGAGCTAATGAGGCGCACATAATTTTATTTTAATTGGCACATACACAAGATACAAAAACATCTGCATATACTTATATGCCTAAACCCATATATTTACGTATAATAATTCATTGTGAGCCAAGCCCATACTATTATTATAACCCAAAACATATATTGAATATTGTAGTACTCTGTACAGGCAGGCAGACTGGAGGAATCAACGTGTAGCCGCAATCATTTCGATAACACTTGAATACAAAATGAGGGTCATTAATTTTATAACAAACTATGTTGGCCCCAAACACACACACACACACACACACCGCAGACTCGAGAGCCTCGAAGTCATAGTCCAGAGTCGTAGTCAGTTTTGGCCAGGCTTACTCAGTCTGGCGGGCCAGGCGGCAGTCGTCAATCGTCAGTCGTCAGCACGTCAGTTCGTTCGTCTGTCAAGTCGTCAGTCAGTCAATCATAACCCGTTTCAGCCGCTTCGAGTACAAATCAAACTCGTTATCGTTCCAAAAAGATCTATGCGACCAATAAAATATACAGCGCACAGCTTACAAACGCCTACCTTGCCATTGGCTTCGAGTTGCTGCTGTTGCGGTTGCTTGGAAATATTGTCAAGCTCGACGTGTTTGGCCATCAAAATGCTGCACGCCTCATCAGCCTGGCAGCAAGCCCCAAGTCTTGGCCAACATCACAGAACTTGGCCCGATGTTGGATGGTTTTTTTATACCCTGAACCCATTGAAAATGTGTAAAAAGGGTATAATGGTTTTGTGCAAGAGTATGTAGCAGGCAGAAGGAAGCAACTCCGACCCCATAAAGTATATATATTCTTGATCAGCATCAACCGTCGAGTCGATAAAGCTTCGATAACTTTTCCGGTTTTTGATATACACATGTTATCGATAACAACAAAACCGTGAATTTGGAAAACTTTTTGATTCAGTTTGAAAGATTAGACTAAATAATGACAATCTGTGAAATTTTTATCGATACCTTTTTCCTTTTCCGATATACACTTGTGATCGATAACAACAAAATCTTGAATTTGGAAAACTTTATGATGCAGTTTGAAACATTAGATGATATAATGACAATCTGTGAAAATTTTATTGAAATCGATTGAGAATCACTGGAGATATGGAGTGTTGAAGTTTACTCAAGCGTTAAGTATACGGTTCAGGGTATCGTCTAGTCGGGATTTCTTGACTAGAGCCTTCTTACTTGTTTTTGTTTTGCTATTTTGTTTTTAATTGCAGCCTGCAAATGTCGTTTACATTTGAACTTCGAGCCAAGTCGTGGACGCTTTTTTGTTTCTTCTTGTACTTTTTGTTTTCTTTTCTTGTCTTTTTGGGTCATGTCGGGCTAATCAGCCTCAGCCTCAGCGTCAGCGTCAGGCAGCTGGCCAGCAGCTGGGCGGCAATTGTAACGCCCACCGCTGCAAATTTATCAGAGCCAGAGTCTTATAGTCGGTGCTGTTCGGTTCGTTTGTTCCCCGCCAAAACCCTCTCAGCTTTTTCAGTCCTTTGGATGCCGCCAGGTTTATTAAGCATATTTTCTGCTAGGCCTGTCAGGCAGCCAGCGAAACGTGAGCTTATGGTTTATGGCGACTTAATAAGCCGTCGGCCAACCGTCTCGGCTAACAACTAACAGCTAAACAGCCATGTAACTAACTGCCTGTTGCCTGCTTTTTTTCTCTTTTCTTTTCTTTTTTTTTTTTTGTCCCCAGCCACAAATCTTCGCTGAGCCGTGTCAACTTCAGTCAGAGAAAAAGTTGACTCGAACATTTTCCTTAACTTTTTCATAAGCTAAAATTATTTCTTTAAGCAAGCACACACATGTAATTGAATCTAAGAAGTAGTTACTTTTAAACCCTTAACAATTCTTTATGAAAAATATTTTTAATGTATTAAAAAAATATTAAAAAAAAATTTTAAAAAAATATTTAAAAAAATATTTAAAAAAAAATTAAAGTTTTTTTATAAAGTTTCTCAAACATTAAAAAATTAAAAAAAATATTTAAAAAAATATTTAAAAAAAAAATGAAAGAAAATATTTAAAAAATATTAAAAAAAATATTAAAAAAAATATTAAAAAAATATTATTAAAAAAAAATATTTTAAAAAAAATTAAAGAAACTAAAGTTTTTTTTATAACATGCCCGAAGAAGTAATTTCTTTTAAACCTTAAACAATACTTGATGAAAACTATTTTTAATGTATTAAAAAAAAATATTTAAAAAAAAATTAAAGAAACTAAAGTTTTTTTATAAAGTTTCTCAAACATCTTCACCTCTTATGGATACAAAATATCTTCAGAATAAGTTGACTAGCTTTTGCGGGCATGCTTAAACTTTTTTCTCAGTGTAATGTAACAACAACAACAGCAAACACATTAGCCGCAGCACCTAAGCCTGATGTCGGAGTTAAAACTGCGGCATGATAAACAACCGAAGCATTTTAAACGGCTTCATTAATCTTATTCAGCGCTCCTTGGTTGCGGCTGCTGCTACGGCTGCGGCTGTCTATTAAAGCTTGTAAGCTTGCCCAAAGTCCCACAGATCCTGGTGAAAATGCCGCCTGATGAGCAGCTGCGGCAAAGCGCAATCAGCAAACAGCAGCAGGAACAGCTCACGTTGAAATCTACTAACTGTCAGCTTGACGTCATTTCGGCATTTTATGAGCGTCTGCCACTGCCACCGCTTTGTGGCATTGCTCAAGGTTCAGGCATGAACTTAAAGTCCAGTAATAATAATGCCTAGCGGCATTAACTACCACTACAACTGTCATCGTTAGTTGGCGAGTTAAACGCTTTTGGCGAGAGCCTTCTTTTTTATGACTATCGATCAAATTATGGACTACAAAACGTTCATTACAAATTCGACTGGCCTAGATTATGTTTTTAAGAACATTTTAAAGTTCCGCACTAAAAAAAATGACTTTAAAGCTTTAATTGTAGTTGTTATAAAGATCTAAGGCTTCCTCGTATACTACTGTAATTAACTTTTCACAAAAAAATATATTCCTCATAGACTTAGGATTGCTTTTCTCTCTCTCGCACGTATATTTATGGCCATGTCTAATCAAATTTGTTGCACATCTCGGTTTGGACATTCGTTTATGACCCCAGACACATAAATACTAGATGCCACACTTTATGGCGGCTACATAAAAGGGAAGAACAAACAAGTAAGAAGGCTCTAGACGAGAAATCCCGACTAGACGATACCCTGAACCCTATACTTAACGCTTGAGTAAACTTCAATATTCCATATCTTCGGTGTTTCTCAATCGATTTCAATAAAATGTTCACAGATTGTCATTATTTGGTATAATCTTTCAAACTGCATCAAAAAGTTTTCCAAATTCAAGATTTTGTTGTTATCGATCACATGTGTACATCGAAAACCGGAAAAGTTATCGAAAATTTAAAATAAACTTGTACTCCGCGGGGATTAGGCAAGCTTATGTACCAACAAAGTTTTCCAAATTCAAGATTTTGTTGTTATCGATAACATGTGTACATCGAAAACCGGAAAAGTTATCGAAACTTTATCGACTCGACTGTTGATGCTGCTCAAGAATATATATACTTTATGGGGTCGGAGATGCTTCCTTCATACTTTTGCACCAAACCATTATACCCTTTATACACATTTTCAATGGGTTAAGGGTATAAAAAAAAATCACACTCGCACACACACACACACCAAAAATAACAGAAGAAATATTTAACGTGACCATCTCTAATCTGCATTTAATTACCTAGACGAGTTGTCTCTCTGGCCTGAAACGAACGAGTTAAGTGTGATTTGCGTGACAGGATTGGCTGTCACGTGTCTATCTTTAGGGACAAAAAAAAAAAGAGGAAGAAGAAACCTTTGTCACGTGCTCCTCGTTTGTGATTTGTGTTGTTTGTCTTGCTTGTTGTTTGTTGTTGTGTCGCATGGCTGTGACGAATTTGCAGCCAAAAGGGGCGAAACATGTTTATGCAATATCTTGTTTAAACTGCTTTCGTTTCTGAATATAAAATTCTTTCTTTTCAAATGATTTCGTTGAACTTTTACTACAAATATTTTGAACAATTACTACATAAATATTTTTGAGTGCAGCTCTATATCTCTTTGTTATCCGCCGCCTCATCAAAGGCATGACAATTTCTTGCCTTATCATTTCGTAATGAATTTGTTTTGTCAGCTAATAAATTATGAACACGTTCTCCAACCCTGCCCACAAGCAACAACTAGTCAATGTTAAAGCTAAAGATGAAGCACACGATGAAGAAGAAGAACAAGCTCTGAGAACTCGCAGCACATCATAATCAGCATCCACATCCGCATCGAGGCATCATTGTCCCTAGACCTGGGGTTCTCTTCTCTCTGTGCTTTTTTTTGTTTTATCGTGAGACTTGGCTTGATTTAGTGGCCCGCAGTTTGTTTAGTTATTAGCCTTCTTGCCCTTTGCCGCACAACAAATTGCAATTTGATTTATGTGCGTTGAATTAGTTTATCTCCGAATAGGAAAAGGCGCAGAATGCGACACGCGACAAGGCAGGAAACGACAACGAGACAAGCAACATTTTGCTGATGACGCCCACATCAAAAGGCCTCACATACAGGAAATGACAGCCATACCCAAGGCTCCCGCGCCACGCCACGCCTTGCCACATCAAAGGGCATTTAAAAACCAAATTGGTAATTAAGTAAAACGCATAAACCGCAAAGTGAGCTGGTCGATTATTTACACTCCTGAAGCCAGTGTGTAGAGTGTGTCAATCTAACTGACTGACTGAGTGACTGACTGAATGACTGACTGACGCGCATTTCCTTTCAAACTGCAGCCACAAGTCAGAGGCAGAGGCAGCAACCACAGCAAAGTGTATTAAATAACCGCAAGCGAAAGCTTAACTCAAACACCGGAGGCTAAAATGACGATAGGGCCAAAAACCACGCCGCCAGCAGACTTGAGTATATGTGTGTGTATGTGTGTGCAGGATACAAACAAACCAATTTGTAATTGAGTCCTTCGTACCAGACATACCTGGCCCAGAGAAACCTAACCGGGTCTCGTTCGTCTCTAGGGTTTTTGCACTCAGAAAAATGCGGTTAATTAATTGTTTAACATTAAAACCAACTAATTCGAAATTATTTCTACTATCACTTAAATACTTAACGTTTGTCTGATTGTTTGCAACTTCTTTAAGGCTTAAGTGTGTTTCGTTGTTTCTCTGAGTGTATGCTCGTCAAGTCGCAGCGCAGCTCATTAACGCAGTAGTGAAGCCATTGAACCGCCAACGTAGCCAAAACGTCTGCAAATATTGCTAAAAGCTAAAACAGTTTCAGCATATGGCTGCTCCACATTTAGGCCGGAGAGTTTGTTGGCCAGTTTGTCGCTCATTAGGGTCTCTCGACACTCTGTCTCTGTGTGTGTGTGTGTGTGTGTGTGTGTGTGTGCGTGTTACTCGCTGCCATGCCGCAAATTAATGCAATGCAAATTTTGGTGGCAAACTGTTTGCTGACATTGTCTGCTGACCCGATTCCCCAAAGACACCTATTTGGTGGCCCCAAACGCGCGAGCTAAAAGTAAACTAAGAGCTGCCGCTGCTGCTGCTGCTGATGGTAAAGTTGCGATTGCATAGAGCCAACTAACTGGCAACAGTTTGTTGCACATTGTTTGCTGTTGCAACAGTTGCTGTTGTCGGAAGTACAGTTAAAATAAAGTTACTTAATTTGAGCGCTGCATATTTTAAATCGGTTCGTTATATAATGCAATAAAGAATTCTTTATGCTCGACTATCTGTGCAATTCGATCCCATTTTGTGGCAGTTGCACAAACAACAACAATCACGCAAAATCCCACTAACAGCCTTTGACAAACTCTGACGGACTCTTCGTTGACAAAAAAAACCAAAGCCTTCAAGCCCGATTAACTTTGAAACAGCAAAACGCACATATGTATGCATGATAGCTTTCAGTATACGCAGCACCACTTAAACCACCCGCACCACCCTTGCTTGCTTAAGCCGTTTGAAACAAAAAAATAACTGAAAATGGATTTTTGGTTGGCGGCATCAAAAAATGGCCAAAGCTGTTGCCTTGTGCAACGTACAACAAATTTGGCGTTTTTTTTTTTTGTAAAGCTGTCAGCGGCTCTCGTGTCAATTATATCAAAGGTCGCCATTACTAATCCCGTCTCTGTCAACAAGAAACTATCCATCCATTGGTTTAATTATTCAAAACTCTGTAATTTTTCCTAAACACAATGTGAGCTAGTTCCAACAAAAGGTTTTTTCTGATGTCCAAAACAGTTTTGCGCTATATATAGAATTTTTAAAAGCTAACCAAATTAGGTTAATGTCCTTTTGAATTTAATTTAAATTCTTATAACTTGCGTCATTTATTATGATTTTTAGTGTCTTTATAATGTATGCCATATTTAAGAGCATAACATAATAGAATCATCTACATTTCTAGCTCTCTCGAGCTCATTGTTTAGCTGGTTAGTTATGTAAATGAAAACTGGAATCTCTTACGTCATATTTAAAAGCCACTCAAATTGGTTTCCAAATTTGTTTAATCTGTTATTTATTGTTACTTAAATGCTGCGCTTTATAAGTAAATTTTTTAAAACTGTAACATAATAGATAAAATATTAACTATGAATGATTTCACGATTAAAATCTAGAACTTATGCTTCATAATACATACAATTATTCTTTAAGTCAGATAAGTAAATTATTTAAAACTGTAACATAATAGATAAAATATTAACTATGAATGATTTCACGATTAAAATCTAGAACTTATGCTTCATAAAATTATTCATTAAGTCAGATAAGTAAATTTTTTAAAACTGTAACATAATAGATAAAATATTAACTATGAATGATTTCAAGATTAAAATCTAGAACTTATGCTTCATAATACATACAATTATTCTTTAAGTCAGATAAGTAAATTATTTCAAACTGTAACATAATAGATAAAATATTAACTATGAATGATTTCAAGATTAAAATACATAAAATTATTCTTTAAGTCAGATAAGTAAATTATTTAAAACTGTAACATAATAGATAAAATATTAGCTATGAATGATTTCAAGATTAAAATACATAAAATTATTCTTTAAGTCAGATAAGTATATTATTTGAAACTGTAACATAATAGATAAAATATTAAATATGAATGATTTCACGATTAAAATCTAGAACTTATGCTTCATAAAATTATTCATTAAGTCAGAAAAGTAAATTTTTTAAAACTGTAACATAATAGATAAAATATTAACTATGAATGATTTCAAGATTAAAATCTAGAGTTTATGCTTCATAATACATAAAATTATTCTTTAAGTCAGATAAGTAAATTATTTCAAACTGTAACATAATAGATAAAATATTAACTATGAATGATTTCACGATTAAAATACATAAAATTATTCTTTAAGTCAGATAAGTAAATTATTTCAAACTGTAACATAATAGATAAAATATTAACTATGAATGATTTCAAGATTAAAATACATAAAATTATTCTTTAAGTCAGATAAGTATATTATTTAAAAGTGTAATATAATAGATAAAATATTAAAATATATTATAAATGATTTCACGATTAAAATCTAGAACTTATGCTTCATAAAATTATTCATTAAGTCAGATAAGTAAATTTTTTAAAACTCTAACATAATAGATAAAATATTAACTATGCATGATTTCAAGATTAAAATCTAGAGTTTATGTTTTATAATACATAAAATTATTCATTAAGTCAGATAAGTAAATTTTTTAAAACTGTAACATAATAGATAAAATATTAAAAAATATTATGAATGATTTAACGATTAAAATCTAGAGTTTATGCTTCATAATACATAAAATTATTCATTAAGTCAGATAAGTAAATTATTTAAAACTGTAACATAATAGATAAAATATTAACTATGAATAATTTCACGATTAAAATCTAGAGTTTATGCTTCATAATACATAAAATTATTCCTTAAGTCAGAAAATTATTAAGTTAATTATATATTATGTGGAGAAGAACATGATAATAATGGTACTTGTGTGTGTTAATTATATGATAATAATATCTAGTCTCTGTGCTTTCGTGTCTCATGAATTATGCAAATCACATTTCGAATTTGTCCCACATTTTAGTCGCGCCCTTGGTTCAGTGAACTGGGAACTTGAGAAGTTCTTCTCGCGCGAAATGGGTCAGAAACAGAATGAAAATGTATATAGAAAGAAAACCTGTCGTGCCTAAGGCCAGATCGTATCAAGCTTGATCTGTTGACAACAACATTTAAATAATATGCCTATTAATGTGCAAATGAGACGCAGTTTGATTGAATTCATATTTTTAAAACCAAAATAAAAAAGAAGTGAACACAAAAAGAATGTGAAATGCTCGACTAATGGCCAAAACGTTTTTGTGCCATTCATTTTACGAGCTGTGTGCTGCGGCCTGTTGACCAACAGATAAAAGCTATCCAATTGCCCTGCGGCAATAAATTTGCGGTTAAATTGCAGCAGAAGGAAATGTGTGTGCGAAGTTCAATGCAACTGTGAACGTGGAGAGGGAGGAGCAGTGTGTGGTCATAAAAGTGTGTCTGAGACATTAAAAGCAGCTCAGCAGCTAATTGAAGTTATATCGCATGTTAAGCATACGCCAAGTTGTCAGCAAGCTTTAAAATATATATGCGAACAGTTGGAGTTGGCTTATATGTGTATAGTAAGGGTTTTGTTGGGGCGCAGGCAAATAAATAAATTGGATTTATTCCCCGCCAAGCCAGAACTCTGCCTGATTGCCGCATGGCTAGTATATTGGACTGGGACCTCAGGAGCTTCGCTTTCTTTCCGATTGACTGAGTCTCTGGGCATCACCTTTGGCTGCTGGTGCCTAGTTTAGCTACTTTTACAGCTCAGGCTGACAATGTTGCCACTGCCACTGCTGCCACTGGTGCTGCCGCTGTACGGGTATTTTACATAAAGGCACATAAACTGCAATGTTTGATCGTAAAACTTTTTTACGACATCTTTCCTGTAAGCATACATATAAAAATGCCGTCAAGGCAGCCAGCTCCTTGGAGTATTTGGCTTCATCTGTTGTGCGTTTATATTATTCTTTTTTTTTCGTCATGAAAATTGTTTGCTCATATAAAATTTGTAACACGTGTGCTAGGAAAACCTTCATTCCCTAACGCTTTGGCTAGGCATAGCAAAATGTATGCGCAATATCTGGTTTATATTGTTTGACGGCACAAGTGAAACACTTTGGTGAATTACCCTACCAGCAGGTTTTCGGGCGCCGTAAATGTCAATCGAAACGGGTAGGAAGCAACCTGGCAATTTACTAAACAGAAACGTTTTTATACCTTTTTGTGCCGCAGTGGCAATTTAAACTGCAATTGCAACGCGCCTTAAAGAGTTCCAAGTTGAATTCGCTGTATGAAGTTGAATTAGTTTTTCATATCCACAACATTTCGTAGCAAGTTCAGCTCACACTTAAGCACTCATAATGTTAATGACATGCACAGCCAGCAGTTGGCATTAAAAACGTATCACGAACGTAGAAAATACGCCCACGCTTTTGACAGACATAATAGCTGAGAGGCTCTCTCTCTTTCAGTGTGTCTCAGCCATTGTAGTATGCACAAAATGCAAATGCAACTGCAACAGCAACAGCATCTGTGTCATTTCTGTTACTTTTACTTCAGCTGTGCTCCAAACAATAAGCGTCATCCTCATCCTCATCCTCATCAGCAACAGCAGCGGAGTCATTAAAAATAAAGTAATTTTCACGCATGTGCCTTGCCAAATAGAAAATAAAATGCATTTTCCGCAACATGACGAATGAGCTGATTCTATTTTACAGTTTCACATACAATTTTCCCTCTCTTCCTCTTGCTCGTTGCGTTGTTAAAATAAAAAAAAAAAATATACTTTTTTCTCGTAATGCAATGCTCACAAGCTGTGGCAGCGGGTGCGCCAAAAGCGTTGATGGTTGCCTTCTTTCTTGCAGCTTGCAACATGCGGCCACAGCAATGAGGTAACCGAAGGTCATTAACGTGTGTAGGCGACTTCTGAATGCTCTTAGATTAGGCGAAGAAGTTTCATTTGTGGTAAAATATTACAAACTAAATAAATAACTACAATAAAATATTATTGCATATTTTAATTTGTGTTCATTTTGAAATTATTTGTATTATTTGGAAATATTTTGCATTGTAATACGTTTTCAAGTCTTATTTAAAACCAAATCTGGACATTTCCGCTCTTGTATATCTATTTATATAGCTGCCACGCCTGCAACGCTGCAAGTCTGTGGGCTAGCTACAACAAGTCTGGAAATGTGGCAAGTCTGTGGCAAGTCACGCCTCCTCACGGGCTCACTTTATACCCTGAACCCATTGAAAATGGGTATAAAGGGTATAATGGTTTTGTGCAAAAGTATGTAACAGGCAGAAGGAAGCGTCTCCGAGCCCATGAAGTATATATATATTCTTGATCAGCATCAACAGCCGAGACGATCTCAGAGACCATAAGAGCTAGAGACTCCAGATTTGTAACATAAGCTCGCCTAATCCCTAGGCAGTACAAGTTTGTTTTAAATTTTCGATAACTTATCCCGTTTCCGATATACACATGTGTTCAATAACAACAAAATCTTGAATTTGGAAAAACTTTGTTGGTACATAAGCTCGCCGAATCCTCACGCAGTACAAGTTTATTTAAAATTTTCGATAACTCTTTCCGTTTCCGATATACACATGTGATCGATTACAACAAAAACTTGAATTTGGAAAAACTTTGTTGGTACATAAGCTCGCCTAATCCCTAGGCAGTACGAGTTTTTTTTACATTTTTGATAACTCTTCCCGTTTCCGATATACACATGTGATCGATAACAACAAAATCTTGAATTTGGAAAACTTTGTGATGCTTTAGAGACTCCAAATTTGGAACATAATTCCTATGAAGTACAATTTTCGATAACTCTTCCCGTTTCCGATATACACATGTGATCGATAACAACAAAATCTTGAATTCAGAAAACTTTATGACGCAGTTTGAAACATTAGACGAAATAATATCAATCTGGGAAAATTTTATTGAAATCGGATATAAAATACCGGAGTTATGGATCATTGAAATTAAGAAAGTGTGCTCTATAGTCGTATACTGACTGTACGCTTAAAGTATGGGGTTCAGGGTATAGTCTAGTCGGTAGTTCTCGTCTTGAGCCTTCTTACTTGCTTTTTTTCCTGCTGCTATGTGGCAAGTCAAGTTGTCCTAGACGTGGCTGCTTGTCGCGCCAGAGAGTCGCGGGCGCACTTTAAGCGAATTTCATTTGTCTGCAGCGTCAACCACTTGACAATCACTCACGTGTTGGCCCAGCCACAGACGCAGACCCCCAAACCAACCAGACCAAACAAGCCAGCAGCTTCCTGCATCCCCCTTTAATTCCCTTGCGCTTGGCTCGTCTGGGGAGCGTGCACTTGAAAAATATACAAATTTAATCAAACTAAAGTAAAAGCTGAACTTTCTAGTCAGTTTTGAACATATGTTCTAATGACAAAAATCTCTTAACATGTTTTTTGGATTTTTCAAGGTTCTTCTCCCAACATCACTGTCTTTTCGCCAAGTGTATGAGCTGTGTTTGTTGTTGGTTCAGTTGGTGTTAACAAGTTCCCATGCAGACGATTAAATATTAACACATACTCTCACACACATCCTTGTGTGTGTGTGTGCGGCAACTGTAAATAAATACTCATAGCGCACATACCAAGATCTTGTGTGTCATTGCACTCAAACACACACACACACATACGTGTTAACACATGTCTGCTGTAAGCCTGGTCAAGACGTATTTGTGTCGCTGCAAAAATCATTAAAATCATCCGAATGCCAGACTTGCGACATAATTAACTGCAACCCAATCACATAACAAGGCCACGCATTTGTCGAGCAGTGCGGGGAGGTGAAGCGTCAATGCAATTAGAGCAAACGCTGGCACAGAGTCCAAGCAATCGTCCTGGCTCATTACGTGCCACAAAAAAAAAGTCGCAGAAGAAAAATGAAAAAGAAATTGTTTGGCTCTCTTGTTCGCTGTTTGGCTTTGAGAAGTGGGCGCCAAGGCACGTTGTCGACCGTGTTAATTGCTGCAAGTGCCCGAGGTATGCAATATGCGGCACGTTGCATGCCTCATACCCAAAACTCTTTTGAGTTCGCATGTGTTATTGCCCTTGTGGCAGCAACTCTTGCTTTTGTTGCTGCACAATTTATGCTCGCCTCTGGCCGCTGCCCCTATCACACTCATATATATATATATATATATATATATATATGCATAGTGCCTCTTGGCTTAACACACACACACGCACACATAATTGTTTCGGCCATAAGGAAACGTAAAGCGGCAAATAAAATTATATTATGAATGTATATTTGACGGCCAGTTCTTTTTATACCCTGAAAATGGGTAAAAAGGGTATAATGGTTTTGTGCAAAAGTATGTAACAGGCCGAAGGAAGCATCTCCGACCCCATAAAGTATATATATTCTTGATCAGCCGAGTCGATATAGCCATGTCCGTCTGTATCAGAGACTATTAGAGCTACAGACTCCAGATTTGGTACATAAGCTCGCCTAATCCCTAGGCAGTACCAGTTTGTTCCAAAATTTCGATAACTCTTCCCGTTTTCGATATACTCATGTGATCGGTAACAACAAAATCTTGAATTTGAAAAAGCTTCGTTGGTACATAAGCTCGCCTATTCCCCGCGCAGTACAAGTTCGTTTTAAATTTTCGATAACTCTTCCCGTTTTCGATATACACATGTGATCGATAACAACAAAATCTTAAATTTGAAAAAACTTTGTTGGTACATAAGCTCGCCTATTCTCTGCGCAGTACAAGTTTGTTTTAAATTTTCGATAACTCTTCCCGTTTTCGATATACACATGTGATCGATAACAACAAAATCTTAAATTTTAAAAAACTTTGTTGGTACATAAGCTCGCCTATTCCCCGCGCAGTACAAGTTTGTTTTAAATTTTCGATAACTCTTTCCTGTTTCCGATATACAGATGTGATCGATAACAACAAAATCTTAAATTTGGAAAACTTTATGATGCAGTTTGAAAGATTAGACTAAATAATGACAATCTGTGAAAATTTTATTGAAATCGGTTGAGAAACACTGGAGATATGGGGTATTGAAGTTAAGAAAGTATGCACTATACGCGAATACATACACACACTCACACATACGTGCATGCACTGTTTGTATGCGTAAAGTATATGGTTCAGAGTATAGTCTAGTCGGTATTTCTCGACTAGAGCCTTCTTACTTGTTCTTTTTGCTGAGGCTGTTTTCTTCATGCTTGTAAAACTTCTTTTTATGTGCATGCTAAAATTGATACATGTTAGCTGAATTTCTGAACAAGTTACACAAATGAAACAAAACCATATTGAAGATAAGTTAAGGCATATCCACTCTCAGCTTTCTCGACTTCTGATCTATATCAATTTCAATATACCTAGATCAAAAGACTTGAGCAAATGTTAGCTTTTGATATTTGTCTGGGTCGAGAAGTCCATCATCATTAGCCTTCAGTTATTTGTGTAAAAAGGAATAAATACCAAAGCTCTGGCTTTATTTTCCAGCTCATTTGACTGCTCAGATTCTTATATAGTCAAATCAACAAGCAACAAAACGGAGAGAGAGAAAACTCAGAAATAAGCAAAAGATGAAGAAAATGCGCAGAAAAGTGCGAGGCTAAAAAAGGTAAATCACAGCTCGACAAAATGTGTCAGAAGCCGGGCACCTCCCCCCCACCCGCATACAAAACTAGGGGCGGCAACGCAGCATTTAATCATCATTAAAGTGGGGGCTGGGGGGTGGAAAAGTAAAGGAAAGCAATCCTTCTGTCGTCTGTTCACCTTTAGCCATTTGCACTTTTCGATGCTTTCACGTTTTTCATCATCATTACCAGAAGCTTTCCATGCATACAACAACAAATACAAACATGCGGCAACAACATCAGCCTCCATTTGTGCCGAAAGTAATAAATAATTTCGTTTAGACC
The DNA here is from genome assembly GCA_035044485.1 of Scaptomyza reducta. Classification (NCBI taxonomy): domain Eukaryota; kingdom Metazoa; phylum Arthropoda; class Insecta; order Diptera; family Drosophilidae; genus Scaptomyza; species Scaptomyza reducta. Next base: position 511 of record JAWNNV010000170.1, on the reverse strand, counting down.
AGAAAAGAAAACTGGAGCAGACAAGCATCCTGTTGCCAGATGTAGAGAGTGCTAGAATGGATGGATGGCTGGATGGATGGCTGGATGAATGGATGGATGGGATTCATGAGCATGTGCTAAAAGTTTGTTTGCCTTTTTGCTCGTTCCTTTTTTTCGGGTGCGACTTCCGCAAACATCAAACGGCGAGCATCGCCAAGGGGGGCGTGGCATTCATTGAAATATGACAAAATGCTGTTTGAGACATTTTCAGTTATTGATACGGACGGGCAAAGGAAAAAGTCTAAGAAATGCAGTCACAACTTTATGGATCTCTGTATCTCTGTGTGTGTGCACTTCTTATTAATAATAAAGCCAAAACGATAGAGAAAACCCCGAGACACAGACAGTGTGAGAGTAGTAAAATCTGCCTGAAATTGAAAGCAAAGTTTTTCGATTTTTTTTTTGCTGCTGCTGCTGCCTGATAAATAGATAGATTTGGCTTGAGGGAGGTTCGATCATACACACACACGCA